>BOPN01004821.1:35000-37500 GCA_017312705.2 Penaeus japonicus
ATTATTATTTTTTTGTTTCCAGTATCTGTCACGTTCTTATCTTATCTATCCGCTGATTAATTATTATTCGTGATAAAAGAGAGATTGAGAAAGAGAGAAAGCTATATATATATATATATATATATATATATATATATATATATATATATATATATATAGAGAGAGAGAGAGAGAGAGAGAGAGAGAGAGAGAGAGAGAGAGAGAGAGAGAGAGAGAGAGAGAGGTAGATAGATAGATAGATAGATAGAGAGAGAGAGAGAGAGAGAGAAAGAGAGAGAGAGAGAAGGAAAGAGAGTCAGAGACAGACACACACGCACGCATACACACACACACAAAAAAAAGAAAAATATGAAGTCAGCCAAGCGCAACAGCCAGGAACCGTAGCATGATTCCGTCACGTTCTAAACAAGTGCAGGACAATATGATGATAACACGGCGACAGCCCCGATGGGATGCTGTGTTGCCGTCGCGAGGGTTCTGATTAACTTGCAGTTGGGGGGGAGGGGGAGGGAGGGAGGGAGGGAGAGAGGGAGAGAGGGAGGGGAGGGGAGGGAGGGAGAGAGGGAGGGATTGGAGGGGATTGGTAGGTGGAGGGAGGTGAGGGGAAGAGGGGGTACAGGTAGGGATAGTAGGAAAGGGATGGGTGATAGGAGTGGTAGGTGGGGGGTGCGGGATGAGGGGGGGGGGGTAAGGCTTGGGAGGGGTGTATATATGCAAAAGAATCGCAGTAAGTGTACCGTGAAGCCACACACTCACACACACGGAAGTTTACTATGCGTGTCCTATATTAAGCGACCAGAAAACCGATTGATAGATATGATATCAAAGAAGAAGAGGAATAAGGAGAAAAGAGAAGAAAAGATAGATTCCGTTAAGTATTAGAGATAAGACAGATAATAGATTGTCGATAATGAATGCATCTATCGAAAAATATCCCCATCATCTTATATAACTCATATAACTCATAGACACAAATAAAGACAAAAAATCATTAATAAAAAAAACGAAAGAAAGAAAAAACAAATAAACTTCTTCACCCAACTCATTACTAAAAAAAAAAAAAAAAATGCAAACTAAATAAGCCACTGAACCTCCGTTTTCTTTTCCTTTTTTATCCCTTTACTTGTTACGAAGACACCCTGTGGAGTTACGAAATATTGATGGTGTGGAGAAGTATTCAATTCCCTTGAGAAGCATAATCTTGCCTTCCGATCGACTCGCGATGCCGAGCTATAATCTCCTAGGATGAAATTAAATGTATATGGAACACGAGTTTTTTTTTTCTCTCTCTCTTTCTCTCTCTCTCTTTCTTTCTCTGTCTCTCTCTCTCTCTCTCTCTCTCTCTCTCTCTCTCTCTCTCTCTCTATTTCTCTCTCTCTCTCTCGCTCTCTCTCTCTCTCTCTTTTATTTTTACCTTGTTTTAATGCCTCGGCGTGCTTATTATTCTGAAGGAGGAATAGAGGCATAAAAAATAAAAGTGGAAGAAGAAAAAGTGTGTTTGATAAAACCCTGTTGCTGATAAATGTTCAAGATGCGTACTGATAAAATATATTTATTTATGTTAGGCTTTTGCTTAAGTGTCTCTTATGTGCAAGTGTATGTGTGTGTGTGTGTGTGTGTGTGTGTTTATGTGTGTGTGTGTGTGTGTGTGTGTGTGTGTGTGTGTGTGTGTGTGTGTGTGTGTCGTGTGTGTGTGTGTGTGTGTGCAACTATGTTGATATAACATTCAAAACCCAAAACCTACATCATTGTCAGCGTGGGCGTGTCAGCCACGTAAGAATATCTTTAACCATCAGTAGTGCAAATCCCAGAACTAATATTGCTCCTTAGATTCTAAATCATTACTAATAACTATAATTAATATTTCTACTATTGATACTTATACTAGAACTAATACAGTACCTAGATGAATTACATATAAAACATAGATCGCTAATGCTAATACTATTAATATTACTCCTATGATCCTTAAACAGACAACCATAGTGCGTGGCTCAACAGAAATGCTACCCTTTAACAACCACACACCCACAACCAAACGAGGGGAGAAAACTATAAATGTTGAATTAGCTCTTATCAACCAACTTTTAGCACCCTAGCAACCAACCATCCATGCTGAACAACAAACACACACACACACACAAAAAGATTTGCTACGATTGATAAACTCTTGCCAACCAAAGCAACCAAAGAGAAAGGGTTAGTCAGACATGTTTTTGGTTGTCCCGGCGTCTGCTCCAATACACCGTGGTTGGTTGACCTGGGTAAGACCATCACACATTCCACTCTATCAACCAGGCTTCCTTTTCCTATATTTGGAGGAGTGGGGTAGGAGGGGAGGGGAGGGGAGGGGGAAGGCTTCATTCTGTATCTCGGACTTTTTTTCAACATGAATATTTTCTCTTTTTTTCTGTCGGGTTAGGTTTTGGGTCTCTGTTCGCCTCTCTTCTCTTCTCTCTTTCTCCCTCCCTTTCCCCTTCTCTCTTTATTTCTCCCCCCC
>BOPN01004821.1:55000-62500 GCA_017312705.2 Penaeus japonicus
ACAGAGAGAGAGAAAGAGACAGAGAGAGAGAGAGCGAGAGACAGAGAAAGAAAGATAAAGAGTAATTGTAAGCCTGTTTACAAATCCTCTTTCCTCCTATCCTCCAGTACACAGATACATATAGGCCCCTTCTCCGCATGATGGGCGCCTTACCGGAGCGATTTGGGCGGCGGATGCTGTAGTTTCTTAGACATATTCCCTCTTCCGGGTTTTCTTCTATTTCCCGTTTTTCTTTGCAATTCGTTTTTTTTTTTTCTATTTTTCGTCTTTGATGTCTGGTTCTATATTTTTTTTTTCTGCTACTGTTTTTTTTCTTTTTCTTTTCCTTTTCTTTTTTTTTTTTTTTTTTTTTTTGCCTTATTTTCTCTTTTTTTTCTTTATTTCCTATTTCTTCTTTCTTTTCCCTCTCCTCCTCCTCCTCCTCTTCCTTTTTACTTCTCTTCTGCCTTGTTTCTTTTCCTCTTCCTCCTCCTCCTCTTCCTCTTCCTTTTTACTTCTCTTCTGCCTTGTTTCTTTTCCTCTTCCTCCTCCTCCTCCTCTTCCTTATTCTACTTCCTTTTCTTCACATCAGATCCCTTCCTCTCCTCTGTCTTCTTCTCTTCCTCCTCCTCCCTCCTCTTCTACCTCTTCCTCCCCTTCTCTTTCCACCGTCTCCTCCTCCTCCTCATTATCCTTGCTATTATCATTATGATAATCATCATCCTGGTGATGGTGGTGATGATGGGATGGTTGTAGTGATGGTGATGATGATGGTGATGGTGGTGATGGCGTTGATGATGGGGATGGTGGTAGTGATGGTGGTGATGATGGGGATGATAGTGGTGGTGGTGATGGTGTTGATGATGGGGATGGTGGTAGTGATGGTGATAGTGGTGATGATGGGGATGATAGTGGTGGTGGTGATGATAGTTATGGTGTTGATTATGGTGATGGTGGTTGTGATGGTGATGATGGTGATGGTGATAGTGATGATAGTGATGGTGTTAATGATGGTGATGGTGATGGTATTGATGATGGTGGTGGTGGGGGTGTTGATGATGGTGGTGGTGATGATGATGGGGATGGTGGTGATGATGGTGATGGTGGTAGTGATGATAGAGATGGTGGTGATGATGGTGGAGATGATGGTAATGGTGGTTATGATGGTGATGAAGGGGATGGTGTGGGTGATAGTGATGGTATCAATGTGATGGTGATAAAGAAAACAGAATAGTAACAATAATGATGATGAAAAAATGATGTCAATGATAATAAGAATAACAACAAAGATAGTAATGATGAGAAAAATAGTAATGATGATAATGATGGTGATGATGATAGTAATAATAATAAAGAGGATGATGATAATAATAGTAAAGATAATAATGATGATATTGACAGAAATACTAATGATAATAGAATAATGGTAATAACACTGATGATAATAATAATTATGATCATAATAGCAACAACAACGTTTAAAGCAACAGTAAAACTAATAATGAAAACAAAAGTAATAAAAAAAGCAACAAAAACAAAGAAATGACAAAGAAAGAGATAAAAAACGAGACACAAAAAAAAAGAAAAAAAAGAAAAAAAAATAATAAAAAAATATAAAAACTGATAATACAAGAAGATAAAAAATAAAAACAAGAAAGACCACATCACCAAGCCATCACGTGCACCGACAAGCAAGCCAAGAAAAGGCCCCGCAAAGCAAGCAATCAAGCAAACTGCCTTGCAACGAAAACCGACCGTCACGGAGCCTCGCTTCTTGCAAGTCATCCCCTCAGGACGTGTATGATCGAGGCAAATAAAACTCCCACAGAAACAGAGGGCGTGAGACGTGACGTTCAGGGAGGCTGGTTGTGGTCTGTCTGTCTGTCTGTCTGTCTGTCTGTCTGTCTGTGGGAGTGGAGTGATGCTTGGGCGAGATGCTTTTGTTTGTTTTGTTTGTGTCTGCGTTTGTTTGTGTGTGCCACGTGTGTGTTTGCGTTTGTTTGTATTATGTATGTGTGTGCGTTTCAGCTTATGTGTCTCTCGTCTGTGTGTGTGTGTGTGTGTTGTCTTTGTGTTTGTGTTTGTATTTGCGCGTGCCGTGTGTGTATTCGTATTGTGTGTGTATGCATATATGTGTATATATGTTTGTTTGCGTTATGCATGCTGGTCTGTTTGTGTATCTGTGTGTCAACGCGTCTATCTATGAAATACATCAGTCTTGCATTAATGTTTCATCGTTGCTATTCCCACATCGTAAAATAAAGAAGAAAAAAAAAGAAGAATGCATAATGGCATATCATTACTTTTTGCTTCCTGTTAATCATTGCCTTTGGAATCGATTCTAATTTCAGATAATTAAGACTCAATGAGGCTTTTAGGTTTCGTAGATAAGAGCTTTTCATGTTTACTTTTGAATGCTTGGGTTTCTTAGATTTGCAATATGACCGAATTAAGTACCTTGCCATCTGATTTCTTGGTTTCTGTCTGTCTGTCTGCCTATTTCTTTTTTTTTCTCTCTCTCTCTGCCCCCTCTCTCTCTCTCTCTCTCCCACCCCCTGTCTCTCTCTCTCTCTCCCATTAAATCTTACCTACATCTCCCCCAGGCACACCTCGCCTTTCTTCATTATCAGAAACCACAAACCTTCATTCAGACGAGTAACACTCCTCCCTCCCTCGCTCCGGGAGTTAGAGAGAGAGAGAGAGAGAGAGAGAGAGAGAGAGAGAGAGAGAGAGAGAGAGAGAGAGAGAGAGAGAGAGAGAGAGAGAGAGAGAGAGAGAGAGAGAGAGAGAGAGAGAGAGAGAGAGAGAGAGAGAGAGAGAGAGAGAGAGAGAGAGAGAGAGAGAGAGAGAGAGATGGGTGAGAGAGAGAGAGAGAGAGAGAGAGAGAGAGAGAGAGAGAGAGAGAGAGAGAGAGAGAGAGAGAGAGAGAGAGAGAGAGAGAGAAAGAGACAGAGAGAGAGAAAGAGAGAGAGAGAAAGGGGTGAGAAACAGGGAGAGAGAGAGAGAGAGAGAGAGAGAGAGAGAGAGAGAGAGAGAGAGAGAGAGAGAGAGAGAGAGAGAGAGAGAGAGAAAGAGAGAGAGAGAAAGAAAGAGAGAGAGAGAGAAAGAGAAAGAGAGAGAGAGAGGAGAGAGAGAGAGAGAGAGAGAGAGAGAGAGAGAGAGAGAGAGAGAGAGAGAGAGAGAGAGAGAGAGAGAGAGAGAGAGAGAGAGAGAGAGAGAGAGAGAGAGAGAGAGAGAGAGAGAGAGCGAATAAGAAAAATATAAAGCGAGAGAAAGAGAGATGACCATGCAACAAAGCTACCTCGATCTCTGGACCATTTCCGGGCGCGTCTAGCCTTGCACGATATAACGATGCTGGTGCTGGAGGTAGAGTGTGATAAATAAAAATCGATTAATTCTGAGAGTTAGGTCTATGGTAAAATATGATACATTATTCAATTTAGTGCAGCTAAAATTGACATAAAATATGATGCATGTTTGATTGGTGACGACTGCACAGCGAATCCAGATCATTCTTTGGAAGTAAATTACTCTTGAGAAAAACAAACTCTTATTTACGTTTAGTTGCATTCAACATATATATATGCACAGCCTTCTCAGACCGCCAAAAGATAATAACAGAAACGAATATCAATTCATTTTTTTTTTTTTTTACCTTTCCTCTTGGACATTCCGCGAGCGCCGTTCTGAAACTTTTTTCATATATATCAGTCCTTATTTTTTTCATATTAGTTCCTAAGGCTATATATGGGAACCCTAACTCAGCTATGGATAACCATCTCAACATTATAAACCCAATTATAAGGAATTTTGCACTGGTTGTTTAAGCATTTTTTTGAATAAGCAGGTAGTCTCTTAAGTTTTGGAAAGAAATGAAAAAAAGGAAAGAAAAAAGAATTAGCTTTGATGAAACAGGAAATAGAAGATTCCACGTAGGGCGACAGAGAAAGAGAAACAGAGAGAGAGTGAGAGAGAGAGGGGGGGGAGAGGGAGAGAGAGAGAGAGAGAGAGAGAGAGAGAGAGAGAGAGAGAGAGAGAGAGAAAGAGAGAGAGAGAGAGAGAGAGAGAGAGAGAGAAAGAGAGAGAAAGATCTGACAAAAAAATGTAATAAAAATTCGCGTTCAGCAGAGAAAAAAAGGAGAGAAAAAAAGAAAGACAGAAGGAAAGAAGGGGGAGGGGGGGGGGAGAAGGGGTTAGGAGACGAACTCAAACATTTAATTCCAGATTTTTATCAGTCTGTCTCACCGCCGATGTGCGAATTACTAATGAGGCTAATTCAGCTCGTTAGTCTGACTTTACAGGGTCGTAAAGTTATAAATAAGCCCGTTTCCCTCTTCGCAGTTTGGCGCCCTATTGTGAGAGGATAAAGCTTTCTTTAGAGAGACCTTGTTTGTGTAAGTGTCTCTCTTTTCTTTTCTTCTCTGTCTGTCTCTTTCCGTCTCCTTTTCTTTCTTTCTCTCTCCCTGTCTCTGTCTGACTATTTGTCAGTCTGTTTGTCTCTCTCTTTCTCTCTCTCTCTCTCTTTCTCCCTCCCTTTCCCCCTCCCCCTCCCCTATTCCCTCCCCTCCCTCCCTCCCCCCCTCCCCTCTCTTTTACAACGTGTGCAAATGAAGATTACCGAAGCGTACTGTTGTAAAGAGATGACTATCACATTGCGTAATTGCGCTTATAATTCGACCCTTCTCTCCCTGCAAAACATTAATGATACGACTGACGCAAGACCTTGTTACTTTATACCATATGATTACCACCGGAGAAATTAGTAATTGGCGATTACCATATAATTCACTACTCAGCTGTTATATTTTCGGTCTCGTCGCGTACCGACAATCAGTCAACATCAACGTAAGAAAGTATATTAGAAAAAAAAGTAAAAAGATTTTATTAAAAAGAGAGCAGATTGCCTTATTATTTCAAATTTCAATTAAGCACGAACGCAAAATGTGAAGAGATCGAAGCATTTTGCAAAAGCCTTTAGGTGGTTAACCTTAATTGATTTTTTTTTTTTTTTATATAGTCACATAGCACACTATTTTAGATTGATTCGCTCGGAACGGTTGTATGTTTGTTTGTTTGTGTGTCGTTGTTTTTCTAGTTTTCTCTCTCTCTCTCTCTCTTTCTCTTTTTCTCTCTCCCTCCCTCCCCCCAACTTTCTCTCCCTCTATTTCTCTCTCTCTCTCTCTCTCTCTTTCTCTCTCTCTTTCTCTCTCTCTGTATCTCTCTCCCTCTCTCTCTCTCTCTTTGTATCTCTCTCCATTTATCAATCTTTCTATTTTATTCTCTCTCTCTCTCTCTCTCTCTCTCTCTCTCTCTCTCTCTCTCTCTCTCTCTCTCTCTCTCTCTCTCTCTCTCTCTCTCTCTCTCTCTCTCTCCCACTCTCCCTCTCTCTCTCTCTCTCTCTTTCTCTTTCTCTATTTTTTCCTCTCTCTGTCTCCCCCCTCTCTCTTTCTCTCCCTCCCTCCCTCTCTCTTTCTCTATTTATCTATCTTTCTATTTTATTATTTCTCTCTCTATCTATCTATCTATTTATCTTTCTCTTCTCTCTCTCTTTCTCTTTTCTTCTCTCTCTGTATCTCTCGCTCTTTCTTTTTTTTTCTCTCTCTGTATCTCTCTCTTTCTCTCTTCTTTTCTCTCTGTATCTCTCTCTCTTTCTCTCCCTCCCTCTATCTTTCTCTATTTATCAATCTTTCTATTTTATTCTTTCTCTCTCTATCTATCTATTTATCTTTCTCTCTCTTTCTCTTTTCTTCTCTCTCTCTCTCTCCTACTCTCTTTCTTTTTTTCTCTATCTCTGTATCTCTCTCTCTCTCTCTCTCTCTCTTTCCTCTCTCTCTCTCTCTCTCTCTCTCTCTCTCTCTCTCTCTCTCTCTCTCTCTCTCTCTCTCTCTCTCTCTCTCTCTCTCTCTCTCTCTCTCTCTCTCGTGTATGTGTTTATTAACACGATATACATGAACAACACTTTTCACCTGAGTTCCCTTAAATTGCCATTTGCGATCAAAACAATCCATCTTTTCCTTGTATCAACACACTCTGACCGACACACCACCATGATTCGCTTTATATAATAGTAAGAAGAGGATTATGAGGATCCACAGTAGAGCTTTTAAACCATACATGGTCTTCGGAATTATTCAAGATAAAAGGTGTCAAATTAACATTTTTTCCTCAGGTGTCTATTTGCTCAACGAGAGAGAAGTGGCGAAAGCGACATGTCATGCCTTTAATGATGTTCAAAAGGAAAAGCCAGCAGATGAAGATGCAGAGGAGGGGCAGCAATCGCAAGGCGCTCACTCCGTTCCTTCTTGGTTTGATGAACATGTTTTCCATCATCCGCTAGCTCTGGACATGAAGTAAACTAAAGTAGCATATGATGAAATATGATAGCGGTAACATTAGCTTCAACTGAAAAAATAAAGATATATAGAAGAATGATTTTTTTACATAAATGATGTGTAAAAGTTGTATTATATTGTTGTATGTATTATATGGACATTTAAACAGCAGTATTGATGCGTTTTACACACACACACAAACACACACACACATTAATAGTAAAAAACAACAACATATTCATCTATATAAAGTCCTTGCAAATCCTATGTTAAAAATAACCTAATTGCATAGGCTGAACTTTATTCTGGGGATTCTATGATATCCCAGCAAGTGCTCATTGTTTACGTGAAGAGTATCGAATGGCTATCCAGACTCCCTTCACCTCTCACGACTCTATCGTACATAAGTGCGGCCGAGGCCTCGCTGTTGATCTCGAAAAAAAAACAAAGACACAGCGTGGAAAGTCTCCTGGTATTAGCCAGAGTGTCAAATAAATAAACATGGTAGCAAACATTCAGAATTCAGTTAATGGTTTGCTAGCGGAGAAATATGTTACGAAATTTTAATCAGAAATGATCAAAATCTTAAGGTAGAAATCAATGTCATTATTATTTCGCTGTAGGCGGGTGTCTCCACCATTTCATAGCTAATAATAGAGATTGACACTTGTGCGCCAGTAGAATTATTTCTAAATTTACTTCTACTGATATAAAATAAAGAAATGAAGAGGGAATATAAAAGTGTGGTGGAAAGCTTAAATGTGTAAACCATCTTTGTCTGTTCCCTAAATGAATATATTAGAACATTCTTTATGCTGGTAAAGGCGATCTGACAGGGAAACTGAAAATGTACAGTAAACGTTGAGGTGTAAACCATGCTTGTTTTAAGCTATATCTTTATACACACATACACACACACACACACACACCGATTAAAGAAATGGCCAAAGCGGGAAATCCAGATGTGTCTGTACTTAGTCATATTCTGTACTTAGATTTATTTATTTGTATTCTAGGGGACACGTGTACAGATTTATATCACACACTTAAACCGCCAGGAAAATAATACCAATGCAATACAGTAACTACAAAACTACAAAACCAAAGAAACAGTCAATTCAAACGTTCCGAGAAGTCTTCGAACCCTTGCAGTGACTTTGGCTTCGTCTTCGGGTCACTAATGATACCC
>BOPN01004822.1:37500-45000 GCA_017312705.2 Penaeus japonicus
CCGTGATGGAATTCCTGTTATTGAAAATGAGGTTAACTGATCTATAAAAAAAAAAAAAAAAAAAAAAAAATGCGACTTACATGTGTTGTTTAGTTAAAAAGAAACTATAGGGTAATGCATCTAAAAAAATCCAACTTCCAATTCATGATTAAAAAACATATAAAAAGAGAAGGAGGAATTGATGCATAAAAGTAATGCTACCTGATTGAGGCCAACCTTCGGCACCTTAGTGGTCTAATTAAAACTTCAAACGAGTGCGGTTCAGTGACGTCATGTTGGGATTAACTCATAGCGTTAATTGAGTCCTTAATGCTCGGGAAAAACATCGCCTTTCTTGTAAAAGCCCAGGCCATATCATGGTAAATGGCTAAAGATTAGAATGTAAATTGGGTAGTAGCAGTATTAACAACCAATATGCTAAGGTTGCTCTTTCACCAACCAGTCAGTGGCCAATCACATTGTTTGTAAGAAACCAGTTAACGCTAACGAAGTGAAACGTCCATGTCTGTCGGATCTCTGAATCAAAGACAGACTGAGGGGGCTGAGACCTTCCCAGAGATGGGATTGAGGGATACATATCAGAGCTAATGAGCGCTGTTCCGTTTGTAGTGACATTTAGGCTGAGACGTATAAGTGCCAGTATCGTGTAAGTACAAAGAGGCTGTCGGTTGATTGAGAACCTGTAATTACAAAGACGCTGTCAGTTGATTGAGAACCATGCTAGGCCCCTTTGTACACCCTAAGCCATTGCTAGACAATAATCACCGTCGTGCTCATTATGAGCAGCCTCTTGCAGTCTCTTTGAACATCAGCCAATTAACAGGCTGGTGGTGAAAGTGTACATATTATGAGATTTTATAATTATTTTCATTCTTTTGTTTCTATTTTTTTTTTTCTTTTTAATAGTTCATAATCATTATTTGTTAATTTCTGTTTTCCACCGATGGCATGTCAGATAAGAATTGCCAAGTTGACTCTAAAATGTGTTATGCAACGTGTCCTTTGACATTCATTAACCATTTCCTTGTCACCCCTTCAGAGGCGAACATTTCTCTAGCTGTCACATGTCTTTTAAAATCTTTGAAATCTAATTTACATTGCCGAGTACACAAAGCTACACAGTAATTGACAGAGAACACGCCAGAATAAAAATTATTTCGAAGACATAAACATTGCTATTACTCATATGTCTGACAGGGTGGAGCCGAAAGCAGGTAAGAATGATCTTGAGCCTGAAGATTCTTATGACAATGTGTTAATCCCCGATCCTACCGATATATCTCGGTCTGTCAGTCATTTGACTGTCAACTGACCTGAGGACAGTATATTTGTGTATGTGCAGGCATGTACTCTCAAACACGCATATATATATATATAATATATATATATATATATATATATATATATATATATATATATATATATATATATATATATATATATATATATATATATATATATATATATATATATATATATATATATATATATGTATATATATATGTATATATATATATGCATATGTATATATTTATATATATATAAATATATATATATAAATATATATATATATATAAATATATATATATAAATATATATATATAAATATATATATATATATATAAATATATATATATATATAAATATATATATACATATATATATATATATATATATATATATATATATATATATATATATATACAAATATATATATATATATATATATATATATATATATATATATATATATATATATATATACATAAATAAATGTATATATAAATATATATATATATATATATATATATATATATATATATATATAAATATATATATATATATATATATATATATATATATATATATATATATATGAATATATATATATATATATATATATATATATATATATATATATGAATATATATATAAATATATATATATATATATATATATATATATATATATATATATATATATATATATATATGAATATATATATATGAATATATATATAAAAAAAAAATATATATATATATATATATATGTATGTATATATAAATATATATATAAATATATATATAAATATATATATATATAATATATATATATATATAATATATATATATATATATATATATATATGAATACACATATATGTGTGCGCGCGCGCGCGCGCGTGTGTGTGTATATACATATATGCATATCACGTGTAGATTTGACTGACAGCCTAGATAAGTAAACGGAGTAGAGGTCTTAAGGCCGAGACTAGGAGAGTTGTTGTTCAGCATTTGTTGCATAACATTTTGTTAAATATCTCGATATCAAATGAAAATTAGGTCATAAAACAGGTCTTACAAATTAAGATGCAACATTGTCTATGTGGCTATACCATCGCAGCAAGCTCATAACATGTCATAACTGCATAATGTGCCATGGTAGTTTCGAAACAGATTAGCGGCGAAAAAGTTTAAGGGTATATATACCCTCGCGTCAGGGAAAGGGTTATTTGTGATGCCACTTCTTCTTCCGTTTCCTTCACCACCACCACCCTTTCCCCCCTCGCCCTGTTAGTCTTCCCTTATTCCCTCCTCCTCTTCCACCTTTCCTTCTCTCCCCATTCCTTATTCACATTTTCATTGGATTCCTCCTCCTTATTCTCGTGTTCCTTCTCCTCCTCCTTCTCCTACTCTTACTCCACTACCATTTCCTATCCCTCCTCTGTCGAAAATGTCACAGAAACTGGTAGAATATTACAACTAGCCTTAATTTGTCAAACAGGCCATTATTTGTCAGATATCGGAAAAGCATAAACAATCAAATAGACAGCTACATTTAGAAAATCAAAAACAAAGTAGAAAAATCAACTTTTGCCATATCAAACTTGCACTTCATTGGGGTATTCAGATACAGCATCACAACGTATGATACAATAGCTGCCTATTTAGCACTGAACCCTATTTATTCGAACCCATGAAACGTTATTTTTTTATATTTAATTCTTTACATTAGCAGTTCATCGGATAACTTGATTTTGACCGAATTATTTATAATAAATTATTGAGAAATGCATTAAGTTGAAGCAGGTATAAAAAAAAACACAATAGGAGAGAAACTGGAATGAAAAAAAAGCAATGAATTTTAGTCTCAAGGTTATCCAATATTAGTTTCTATTAAATAAAACACAAACAAGGTATTTTCGAGTAAGTTCACAAAACCTGAAAGAACATGTTAACCAAACTTTGAGTAGAAACGACCGAAGACTGAGATGTTATATGTGAGAAAAAGCTATGCACCTTTCCATATAAGTTTAGGATAATCTCAAAATTAATTAGTATATATCAGATATATCAAATGACCTATGAAGATGATGGGATAATGTCGACTTTAATTATTTTCTCTGTTAAAATATAAATTCAATAAGATACGAAAACTTGCGGTGGAAAGTCTCATAAAGGCTCACTAGATGATAAGAGAAGGGTTTGACGTTGACTTTAGATGTAGAGTTTTAGGTAAAGTTTTCATTATGCTATTTTTGCTGTTTTTTCTGAACTTTTTACCACCAGACCTTCTTCTAACAGCTGGTCTTTGCCTCCGCATTCCACACTCCTCAAACAAATGATTAAGATGAAAGATTGAATTATAATAAAATACTAGAATTAAGCATGTACGTGGGACAAAAATGGCCTGTGTGGCATGCTATCGAAATATCCTCAACCAATTTCTAAATGTACCAGTTCTAGTTATTCCCGTTTTTGTGCACTGTATAATAAATTATACATTTTATCACAATATTCAAACCTTCCCAGGTATATTTCCAACCGTCGGTAAAAAGTCCCAAGTCGTTATTATTATTTTTTTTCATATATCATCAGAAACACATAAAATCTCAGCAATTGTGGTCCGTAAATAAGACATATGAATATGATACATAAGTCATTTTACCATGTAATTCATACTACAAAATAGTGTAAAATAAGAATTACTTTTACATAGAGCAAAGTAAACTGCATCATCAGACTTTTTTCAATAACAAAAATTATTGTAAATTGTCTTTTAAGATATATATTGGCGTGGCGCAACCTTCGTTAGCACAGCAATTAAACAAGGAAAGATTGAAATAGAGCAATCAATAAATTGACTATAATAATGAATAGTAACAGTATTCTAAGAGCCCCGCCCGTCAAGCTTTAGTCTAAGATCGATCACGTTGAATCTATAAAGTCAATCGAACTAAAATACTATACGTTGTCGGGAGGAACAACTTAGCAATCTTAGATTTACCTAACGATTTCAAGATGGCGACTCTCGTATACTGTGACTCCACAAACATATCCAACTTGCTTCATTATATTTTTCCTGACATTTCGCAAAGATATCAAAATAATTTTCCACACACCCTGCGCACCTAATCTTAATTTCAACCGTCTTCCCCTCACCACAGCGTATATATATTACCACGTGTTCATTTATTACAGCTCTAATTGGCTGTATTAGACCCGCCGCTAATGTCTGATTCCCAAAACCGAATCTGATTAACTCCTTTGATTTCCCTCGCTTACGTCATCCACTACAATCTTTTCGATGTTTTCTCCTGCTGCTTCAAAGGGCTGGCTGTTTGAGCTTTTGGAATTCACGAGTCTTACCATAGCTCGTTAGTGTCTTTGTTAATAATCATCATATCATTACAACGGAAACAGTAAAGCAAACCCGTTTCTTAGAATATTATGTTCTATTAAAGTAACATTTTTTAGTTTCGTTGTTTATCGCCCTCCCAGAGTGAAGGTTGAGAGAAGGTTGAAAAGAAGGACACTATAAGGTAGAATACTATATTTCTTTTCTTCAGTAATGTAATTATATGTAAACTAAGGGGATGAACAAGTGCTCCAAAAAAGGAGAAATTAATTTAAGATCTATAATATTTGATATTTGAGTTTTATATATATATTTTTTTTTGTCTTCGCTGTTGAATGGGTTTTCACAGGATCAAAGATAACTTTGCAAGTACGACGTTCGTTTCATTAAAATATAATGGTTCGAGCCTGAAAATAGATCCTTCGATATGCTGCTCTATAAGTTTTCATACTAGATATTCAGTTATAGCACATATATTCTTCCTTTCTTAGTCTTATTTAGATGAAGGAAAACAACCATCATCAATGCGTATATATATATATATATATATATATATATATATATATATGTATATATATATATATATATATATATATATATATATGTATGTATATATATGTATATATATGTATATATATGTATATATATACATATATACATATATATATATATATATATATATATATATATATATATATATATATATATATATATATATATATATATATATATTATCTATATATATATAAGCTCAGAATTTAAGCCTCGAAATTCTCTGCAACCATGTACCCTCATTTAAGATTATTAGGGTTAATTAAAGTGAATTCTCTAAATTCTTTTAAATCAAAGATCCACAAAAGAAATTCAGTGAAGTAAGTATCTATTTTACATAATCTTGTTCTGGATTCACTTTATTACTCAATAATTTTCCTTCCTATACCTACTGCAAGACACACATTAATCGGTAAGTTGGAAAGATGTCGAATAAAAAGAAAGAGAGAAAAAAGGAATAAGTGAAAACAAGGTGGAAAAAATCGAAATTTTCTTCTAAGTACATCCCCTTCCCCTCAAACCCCTTCAATTTTTCCAAACTTCTAACCTCGCACTTGAAAAGCTACACACACTCAAGATGCAATTTACGTTATTTACGCAACAATAACACAACACCCGTTTAGATTGCTTTAAAACAAATCAATAAAATTCGTTCTTACTATGCTTATCATTTTATCTGTCTGAGAGAGATTATCTGGATACATTGCATAAGAATAGAATGCAACGAACAACAAATTAACTAGTAAGAATCCAATAATTGGCACCTGTTTGACGAGCTAAAAAACATCTATTTGCGTTTCCTCTCCAGGGTTGTTACAGTTATGTCTATTAAACAATATTTATAATAACCTCAATAATGATATAATAAGCGTAACTCAATCTGTCTTCCATACAAACTAGGCCGATTGTATGTATCTCTCCATCTGTCTATCTATTTATCTATCTCTCCGCCTGTCTATCTATTTATCTATCTATATACACATATACAAACATAACGTGCCTGTGTGCGTGTGTGTGCGTGCGTGTGTGTGCGTGCGTGCGTGTGTGTGTATATGTGCGTGCAAAGTCAAACCCAACTATACGACAATCCCCACTCAAAACCAATATCATTCGAAAATAATGATACGAAATGACACGAAACGAACATGAGTGACACATCGAACCCCTGGGGGACAGAGTCATATGCTGTTTTCGAGCAACATTTCAGTCTATTGCGTAACTCTTGCAGACAAATTCCCGAAGACTTATATTTTCATTTTGCAATTTCCTTTAGGGAAGTCTGGATCGTGTGACA
Source organism: Penaeus japonicus (assembly GCA_017312705.2). Lineage (NCBI taxonomy): Eukaryota > Metazoa > Arthropoda > Malacostraca > Decapoda > Penaeidae > Penaeus > Penaeus japonicus. The sequence continues at coordinate 43,985 of BOPN01004822.1, forward strand.
TACCTATGATTATTAGTTTGATTTCTCATAACATTTCCTAGGGATTGAAAGGTGAGATTGATTTATAAATTTTGAAAAGGCGACTTAACTAATGAGTTTCATTAATTAAGTCGAAGGTGACGACAATAATATTATCATCATTATTTGCTATTGTCATCATATATATATATATATTTTTTTCTTTCTTTACTGCATTCCTTCTTTCTTTTTGCTTTTAATTTCATCTCCGTTCTGTTCCGTTTTCAAAATGATTTCTTTTATATCATAATCATTATCATGTAACATCACCATCATTCATCATCATTATTATGATCATTATCATTGCAGTATTATCAATTGTAATCAGATTCTCCTTGCTCCTTTCTTCTTCTTCTTTTTCTCCTTCTTTTAATTACTGTAATCATAAATAGTAGTAGTAGTAATAACAAAAGTAGTAGTAGAAGGAGTAGTCGTAGTAGTGGTACTATTAGTAGTAGTGGTAGTTTTTGTTGTTCATATTTTTTTCTTATCATTGTTGATCTGATGATGCAAATACGGTGATAACATAACAGTGATGATGGTGAAGATGATGGTGATGATGATGATGGTGAAGATGACGATGATGATGATGGTGATGATGATGACGATAATGATAATTATCTTGATAATGATAATGATGATGGAGATAAGGATATTGATAATGATGATGATGTTGATAATAATGAAGATGATGATTAAGATGAATATGAAGATGATGATGAAGATGAAGATGATGATGATTATGATAAGGATGATGGAGATGATGATGCTGGAGATGATGAAGATGAAGATGATGAAAATGATGATGATGGAGATGATGATGATGATGAGGAGGAGATGAGGATGAAGATGATGGTGATTATGATGTAAAGATGAAGATAATTATAAAAAAATGTTTTCAGTATCACTACCATCAGTTGTTCTGCCATTCCACTGTTCATCATCATCCTTATTGTCACTATAATCACTATTAACTATCATCATTAATACCATCTCTC
>BOPN01004822.1:50000-55000 GCA_017312705.2 Penaeus japonicus
AGTCAGTTCACATGAGGCTGGAAGAACAAAAGTACTTTGTAGAACAATATCAGGGTTATGCTTGTTACACATAACTGTAGTTGTAGTAGCAGAGAGACCTGAAATTGTAGAGGCAGATTTAGATAGAGAACTGAATTCGTTGCCTTAGAGGAAAGAGAGGCTTAACATTAGTAGATAGATATTGTGGAAAATAGGGCGTAAGTCATGTGGAGTAATGAGACTGGGAAGTTAATTCTCTGCCTGCTGTTGCTGAAATCAACGAGTTGGTTATTGAGTTAATAAAGTAGCCAGGTCGGAGAAATTAGCAATCGGCTGAAGCGAAATTTTGACTTCCACATTGTTTGTTACTGGTAAGACTAGCCCATGGTCCTTAACGAAGGCTCCTGGCACTGCTCGAAGCCTAGGGGGTAGGGCATGGCGGTCGGCAGACGCCAAAGTGAAGAATGATAAGCCCAAGAGGAGTAAGGTCTGGAAGATAAAAATCAATTAGTGTTCGTCGGCCGGGGGAGAATAGTACTTGTGAGCAAGCTTTAGGACGTCGAAATGAGACCAAGATTGTTCACCTGACTGTATGCATTAATGTAGGCCTTGTTGTTCCTTTTTTACACTAATTACTCTAAATGGACCTTCAAATCTAGGAGCAAGCTTTGACTTAATATTGAGTGGTTGGTTGACTTTTCTAAATACTAATGCTCCAACTTCAATGTCCTTGTGGCGGGCCACTGAAAGGTCGACAGTATTTTATCTCTGGAATTAGTCAAATGCTTCTTTGTGATCTGAAAGATGGACTTGTTTCTATTTAGAAGATACTCAGCATAGTTATCATTATATGAAGGAACTTGGCCTTCATCAAAGAGGTCATAGGGTAGTCTTTTATCCATTCCATATAAAAGAAAATGTGGGGTATCACCTAAGGAAGAAATGGAAAATGTACTGTTAATACAAGATCAGATTGGTTTGGCTAGTGATTCATCCCATGTGTCCGATGTCGCATCAACGAGCGATCTCATTAATGAGAGGATGGAGGAGTTGAGCCTTTCTGTAATACCATTACTTTGTGGGCGGTAAGGGAGAATGTTAACACGAGTTACATTCATGATATCACATAGCTTATCCATGACTTTGTTATGAAATTCAGTCCCGTTATCAGTTGAAAAATACATGGGGGCTGAATGTCTATGACAGAAGTCGTGAAAAGCATGTGCAACAACATTTGCTGTTTTGTTGGGCACGGGGACGAGTTCACAAAAACGAGTGAAGTTATCAATGAATACTAAAATATAACGATTACCATTGCGAGAAGGTAGAAAACCTGACAATGTGTCGCAAGAGACTTTCTGGAAAGGAAAGTCTGGAATGTCATATTTCAATGCAGGGGCTGGGTCATTGGTATTTCTTCGGTAATAATATTGCCAAGACTGAACATGCTTAGCAACTTTGCTAATAAGGTGTGGGAAGAAGAAGCGTTGCTGAGCTAAGTGAATTGCCTTGTACTTACCACAGTGTGCAGCTTCTTTCGACTCATGGAAAAGAGGAAGGATTCGACTTTCAAGAGATTCAGGAATAACTACAAGTTTACGAGATGCCTTAAGTTTTCTTGTCCTATATCTAGACTTGTAGCAAAGTAGACCGTTAGCATCGAGGTAAAGTTGACTTACTCGAACATGTCTGCTAGGGGGAGGTCTTTCATTCCTTTCTAAAGCTTGAATTAAGGGGCTGTACAGATTATCATTACGTTGCGCTATCCGGACTCGCCCTCCGTGGTGGGTCCATGGGAGGTACGGCTGGGGCAAGCTTTAAGACCGGGGCGGTAACAGAATGAATGGGGGTCGGAACGGCGTCCATTAACATGTGTGCAGACCGGATCTCGCTCCGAAGGATCCTCAACGGTAGGCGCGGCAGTATTTACCAAGATCGGTGCAATGTCAGAGAATTTCACCTTGCGGGAGGCAAAGGTGGGCGAGGAGCCAGATTCGTGCAGGTTGTGAGCGTCAGAGAGTGTGGAGCGCGATAGCGCGTCGGCAACGACATTTTGTTTCCCGGGTAAATAAACAATGGTGACGTCAAACTCTGCAAGAATTTCAATTGCGCGGGCGCGTCGTCCATGAGGGTCCCTACCCTTAAATATGGACGTGAGGGGGGAATGATCAGTGTGCACTTCTATCTGATATCCCAAGATTAGCCTCTGAAAATGACGGAGGGCCCATGTGATACTTGAGAAGTTCACGGTCCGTCGTGTGATAGCGTTTCTCCGCTGAATTGAGGGCGCGACTTGCAGCTAATGGGTTGCGTTTTCCCAGAATGGCCATGTTTCTGGTGGAGTACTGCTCCGAGCCCGAGGTTTGAGGCATCAGTGGTGAGGACAAAAGGCAAACTGAAATTGGGGAAGGCTAAGAGTGGAGCCTTAATCAATCGCGATTTAAGAGTTGAAAATGCGGCTTTTTCCTCGTCTGTCCACTGCCAAGTTGTATCCTTTTTAAGGAGATGGTTAAGCGGCGTCGCGATGGACCTGTAACCTGAATTAACGCCTGTAAAAAACCTGAAAGGCCTAAAAATGACTTCACCTTCTGGTTCTTAGGTGTTGGAAAGTCGGCAATGGCTTTAACTTTTGAATCATTAGGTGCAATACCTTTAGATGACAAGGTATGGCCTAAGAATTCTAACTTAGACTTGAAGAACTGACACTTGTTAGGTTGAATACATAATCCTGCAGTTGATAGCCTATTGAAAACCTGGCGCAATTTCTTCTCGTGTTCAGAGAGGGAGGGTGAACAAATTAAAATATCATCTAAATACACGAGGACCTGATCATTAATTAATCCTGATAGTACAAGTGACATTAATCTGCTAAATGTGAGAGGGGAATTGCGAAGGCCAAAAGGGCATACTAAAAATTCAAAGTGTCCCATATGAGTCGAGAAAGCCGTATATGGCACGCTTTCGGGAGCCATAGGAACCTGCAGAAAGTCTTCAGAAAGGTCAACAGTTGAAAAAAAAATCTTATTATTAGAGCCAATGTCTTGCAACAACAATCTAAGATTAGGAATTAGGAATGGTTCTATATCTGTTACTTTATTCAACTTGCGATAGTCGACCACTGGGCGGAAAGTATTATCCTTCGAAATCGCTATGAGAGAGTTCAGGTGAATTGCTTGGTTGAATGGCATATTCATGTCTAACATTGTTTTAACTTCCTTTTCAAGGCTCACGTCGCTTCGAATGAGGGATCTGAGAATCCCGGTATGTACGAAGGCTTAGCATCAGGCTCGGGAGGGCATTGAGTGTTGAAGCAATGTTGTTTTTCCGATAGGACGGTCCTTGGTTGGCAGTACGCTTGGGAATTCTTTAAATAAGTTATTCAAAATATCATATCCTCTACAGTAAATCTAAATTTTGCTTTAGAACATGATCAGAGCTCTGCTCATCAGGGGAAGATGATGTTGCAGAAAAAACAGGAGTGGAACAGGTAAATCAAATTCGCAGATAGGCAATTCTGTGAATTCATAAGATATTACAGGTACACCAGCGTTAATAGTCAATGGGGCCGGGGTAAGATTAAATACATGCACCTGACATCTATTATCAGTGATATTATACAAGGAAGGTAATGTTGCACAACCTTTTACTCGTATATTATCAGGTAATATCAAAGGTACACCATTTGCCGAAGGACAAGAAACGTCTATCAGTAGATCATGAAATGCCGGGATAGTAGTGGTAGCACTAGCTATAAACTTTGGAGCATTGTCATTAGCGGTCCAAGATTTCGCACAGTCGTCAACGTGTTTTGCGCGCGAAGGTTTGCGTGATGCGGGCGTGCGCGCAGCGAGAGGAGAGGTGAAGCTTAGGGCGGGTGGGAGGGGTAGGGGTGGTGGGGGAGGAGAGGATGGAAAGTGAGGTGTAGACATGGTGTGACTATGGTCATGTGTGACTTCATAGATTGCCATTGCGGGTGTGAAAGGGTCGGCATGCGTCCATAGGCAAGAGGGAGTCCTTAATAGGTACTTCACCATTAAAAGTAATGCTATTACTCTGAGGATGGAGGGAAATACCTGTACGGTATAAGAAATCATGACCCAACAAGAGGTGTCCGGGGGTAAAATTAGATTCTACAACGACAAACTTGTGAGCAAAAATTTCACTACCAAGAGAAATGTTAAGGACTTTGCTGCCTAAAGGATACTATCTCCTGTTATCCCGCAATGGTGGTTTGACTCGGTTGCAAATCTAATGATAATTCAAAATTCCGCAAGGTATTCAACGAGACCACAGAACAAGAAGATCCGGTGTCTAAGAAGAAATACGCAGGCTTGTCATTCAATATGGATGGAAGCAATGGCGGCTGAGTGATATCATTAGGGATGCAACTAGTCGAGACAATGTGGTGTGTTACCGGTGGTATTTAAGTTTGTGAAAAGTCGCCGTGTCTGGGTGTTTTTGGCTTTTCCCTAAAAAATGGCGGTTTGCTTGGCGTTGCTGGAGCAATTTGTGCAGCTTGATCCATTTGGTCAGGGAACGCTGAGCAGTGAGGCTAAGGGTGTGAGCGTGTGCCATGATAAGGACAGTACGGTGTCGAATAACATGAGTCGGCACCGTGGACCTCGCACAACAATTAAAACACTGATCTCTGTCTGGTGCCCAATTCTATTTTCACAAGGTTGTTTACGGCTTGCTACGAGGTGAGTTAGATGATGGGGGAAAACGAGTCTTATGTCCCGTATTATATCTGTGAGGGGAGGTTTGTCTCGAGTGATGTGTTTTCGTGTCATGGTTGTGGAACCGCGGGTTAGGGTTGCGTTGTGGTTTGTCGCTTGGTTGTTTGTGTTTGTTTGCGTTACGCAAGGGTGTGTTGTCTTGTGTGGTCGTGTTTGTTTTAGTCGTGGGAACGCCTGCGTTGACAGAGACGCGGTTTTCTCCATAGATTCTAAAACGCCGCAACTTCAGCAAACGTACTTCACAGGGTTCCCAAACTTGCTCTTGTACAGAAGTAGGCAAAGAAG
>BOPN01004822.1:87500-90000 GCA_017312705.2 Penaeus japonicus
GATCTTTTCCTCGTCCCGGTAGAGGATCGGACCAGCGAGACTCTCCTTGCAGTGATCAAGGAACGGCTCCTCGCCCCGGGCTCGATCATCATCTCCGACTGCTGGAGGGCCTACAACTGTCTCTCTCACGAGGGTTACAGACACCTGACCGTCAACCACACTTACAACTTTGTAGATCCCGACACTCTCGCCCACACCAATACCATCGAGAGGCAGTGGAGGGAGGCGAAAAAAGGTGCCGTTATGCGGCCGCAGGAAAAAGCACTTTATTGGATATTTAGCAAGGTGCATGTTCCTCATGCGCTTTGAGGACATGAACAACCGGTTGCACCACTTCCTGCGTGCCGCGGCATCTCTGTACCCGCCGGCATAGGCTCCCTCCTCCCAGCTACATCAGGCAACACACAACACCCCTCGCAGGTAAGTAACGAGTAAGCGCATCTACAGAAATAATTATATGTCATAGGTACCACGAAGTACTTTTAGAAAGGGGGGGTCCAAACCCCCCCTTGGCTAGAGCAAACTTCAAAACTAAGCAAAGTTAGGTAGATAGTTGGTTAAGATTTTGTATACGAAATATGTACCGAAGTAGCACGAAGTGCCTTAAGAAAGGGGGGTCCAGGGGGGGGGCGAAGCCCCCTTGGCTAGGGTCAACTTCAAAGCTAAGCAAAGTTGGGTAGGTAATTGGTTAAGACTTTGCATAGGAAATATGGCCGGAATTCATATTTTACCCCGTAATTTCCCTGATCTACTTCATGCCCTCCCGTACTATCGGGACCCAGATTGTGGGGTCCGGAGGCCGGATACTCAAAACTCTGGCAGTTTAAGACGTCGCAACGGGTTACGTTCTCGTAAGGTACGATGTCCCTACGAGGTCGCAAATCTCCCATACTCAGAGAAAAAATAAAATATCGTAACCGAAAGAAAACCTCATAACCGTAGTTCGATGGGATACCATCAGATGGCAGGACCATTTCGAATTGACCAATCAACAGTTAGCCCTTTAGACGTAACTACCAATTGGAGGTCACGGTCATTAGGGGGAGGAGCGAGCGAAAGAGAGAGAGGGAGTGGGAAAGAGAGCGAGAGTGAGATATAGATGATTATAAAAACAGATAGATGGATATTTGAATGGATAAATAGACAAAGAGATACAGATATATATTTATGAGTGTGTATATATATATATGAATATATATATATGCATGTATATATAAATGTATATGTATGTTTGTATATGCAACATACATACATATATATATATATATATATATATATATATATATATATATATATATATATATATGTGTGTGTGTGTGTGTGTGTGTGTGTATGTATGTATGTATGTATGTATATATACACATTTGTCTATGACAAGACACCTTCATTTCCCAAAGCTCTATAGTGTATTCAATATGTATTGTCGTAAACTCCATGGGGTAAACGACGAGCGCATTCTATAATTGCTTGTTATTTTCTTTATATCAAGTGGCTGGGGAGAATGGAGGTATTTGTGAAACACAGATACAATATAAATTGATATGACGCCTTATACTGTGTCTGGGACAGTCAGTATTACATAATCTATACAAATCTCATTTGCACAAGTCGGAACTAGCACGACTCATTTCCGGGTTCACACCGGTACGAGTGCTCGGGACCACCCTTAAGTTACGAGGTGCTGTGACGTCACGCGGGGACGGTTAAGCTTGTCGCGCACCTGCTCGGAAACGACGCGTCGGAACGGACACAGAGAGCATCGAAAGAAATCTAAACCATACATTTGAACGTGATAACGCGCACTTGCTCGGATCGGAAACGAAACGATGCCTCGGATCGGAATCAAAACGCCTCGGATATCTTGGAAAGAATATTTTTCTGATAGTTCCGATGCGTCTGAGAGACCGCGCCTGCGCAGAACGGCTGTATACTGCCTTGTGGACACGTGTACAGTCATTATGTCAGTTAATTTGAAATTAGAAAAACTTATTAATTACGTGTGTCATTACGAAATTTTATATGATATAAGTCATCAGTATTATTACGATCGTAAGATGACCTTCGTGTTCTCTAGAAGCACATATATGATGAATCCCCTGCTTTTTTTTTTCTTCCTCCTCTGCAGCTGCTAATGCTTCTTCGTCACTGCTATCACTCATTTTAGCTGGAATACTATGAAATCACACCTGCATCACCTTTCTTCGCCCGATGTACACTGAAATGAACAGCATCTGCGTCGTTTCCGTTCCGATGTCATCTGATTAGGTGCGCGGGCTGAACGTCGTGTCCGTTCCGAGGCTTCGCAAGCTTCCGCGGTGTTTCCGATCCAAGCAGGTGCGCGACAAGCTTTAGACGTCGCAACGGGTTACGTTCTCGTAAGGTACGATGTCCCTACGAGGTCGCAAATCTCCCATACTCAGAGAAAAAATAAAATATCGTAACCGAAAGAAAACCTCATAACCGTAGTTCGATGGGATACCATCAGATGGCAGGACCATTT
>BOPN01004823.1:10000-12500 GCA_017312705.2 Penaeus japonicus
AAATAGTAATAATACAAAAGGGTGAACATGACATTTAATATGCTAGCACATTGGTACAGGCAAGCTTAGTAAAAAAAATTCTTCTGTACAATCTCCATATTTTGGTAGTGACATCCTTTGAGTACAGTCTAATGTACCTATGACTAGCGCAAATTGAGACAAGTTCTGTGTTGTCAGTTCTATATGAGTTTAGAACACGGAGTGAAGGGAGAAAATTTGTTGAGATAAGCTTACTTACCCGCGTGCGATCAGCTACTTCGAGAGAAAGGAAAGGCAAATAACACTGACGCCGAGTAATGGAGTCTAACGCCACACGCGATAACATCACATGCGGCCTACCTGTAGCTGAAGTTGCTGATCCATCAGGGAAAACAAATCGATCAATAATTCCCGTTTGATGTCATTCATCTGATTCAGAGTATAATGTCTTGCTTTAAACTTCATATGAATACAGTCTTCAGTTTGTTTTAGTGAGAGAAACTTACTTACGCTAAATTGCCAGCTACCGATCTCAATAGCTTATCCTCATTGTACTACTTTTCTTGAGAGAGAGAGAGAGAGAGAGAGAGAGAGAGAGAGATTGAGAGAGAGAAAGAAAAAAACTAAAGCAACTACGCTTTATGCACTGCTCTTCTATTATAAAAAAAAATAACACTAATTCTATACAAACTGAAAATCATCAAAGCCTCTCTCTTGTCGTCGGGCCACATCATAAGCCTACACTGCCCTGCCTTCGCAACACAAACCCGCGTCTAGCTCTCGTCAACTGCAGTCCTTGCTACGCCACTCCAGCAGCTCACCCATCACCCCGAATCCCTATGTATCGCTTGCAATCTCTCTACATCTCTTCACCTCTGCAAAGCGCGAACGTCGGGCTGTGTCTCTGTCAGTCGTCCGAGCCCTTCTGCGCCGCCCACCGGAGCCCAAAGCCTCTCCGGCCATTCCAGCCCCACTGAGGGCGACCGCCGATTCGAAATGGTTCCCCGGGATTCACGCCGTTTACCGTCTGGCTCCTGTTTTGCCTTGCCGTTGCTTGTCCTTGCTTCATTGTCATCTCTTAGAAGTCCACAGAAACACACATACGGAAGCACACACAAATACAGACAAACACACACACACTAACTTGCTAATGCGTTGCTATGATGGCATTTCGCAAATGCTCTCTAGGAGCAATGCAATTTACCTGTTGCAGATATATAAAGCAAGCCGTCAAGATGTGACGCATAGCAACAGACAAACTTATCGACAATTGTGTTTTTCACGACATTCTGCTATATATTTTTCCATACAAACAGACAATTCCTGTTAAATTTAGTTATTAAGGTTTGGATTAAAGGATATTTCAGAATATCAATTTAATTGACCACTATGAAGAGTCTGTTATTGCCTGCCCGCTTGATAACACAACCGTCCACAAACGATTGCCTTTCAGTCATTTTGCAAGTCACTGCAATGCAGAGTTGAATGATTAGATGTGCTGTCGTAGTGGTTAATCATTTGATTTTAAAGAGCATTTCTCGCATTTCAGTTGGATTTATTTGTTAATAGTGATTAGTAAAGCTGGATGATGTTGATCACCGACGATGCTGATATATAATTATTCTGACAATGATAACAATATATTTCACAATGCCAGTGATAATAATCAAATAGTAATAATGATATTAATAATGATAATCACGACGATTACAATACTATCAGTGATGCTGCTACTACTCCTACTACTGCGACTCCTATTACAACTGCTAATAAGAACAATGATAATGGTCATAATAATTATGTCAATGGGATAGTTGCTTATATTCTTTATTTACTAAATCAGGCCTACGGTAGTGAGGGATGATATGTACTCGTCATTGTTGAAATGCTACTCGTCAGAGCCGTAGACTCACCCACCACGACCTGTAAGGAATAGGGGGGGGGGGGGCGAATTTCTCAAGGTTCTCAGCCATCAACGGCGCATCAAAGTGAGCGACGGTCTTCAGGCCAAACTAAGATAATGTTCTGCCGCGCTGTGATCATCTTTCCACGGTCTTGTAAACTGTTTCTGATATCCTCATTTTCATTTCATGCAGATATTTTTTTTTCTCTTTAATTTATTCTTCTACTACTAATCATCCATGCAACTCCGTACCATCATGGCACCGTGCAGCTGAAGCGGCATGTATCGAAGCGCCAAGTAGCTGCACCGAGTTATTCCTCAACCACTATTGAGAGGTATATTATCAGGCGGCTAAATGCATGGCTGGTATGGGTCAGCGCCGTGGGAAATGCTTCTGACCTTACGACAATGTCTTAAATGATAATGGGGTGTATTTACAGTGTGGTATAGGAAGGAACCATAATGAATGAAAGAGGATTGAGATAAAGAGAGGAAGAGGGAGAGAGAGAGAGAGAGAGAGAGAGAGAGAGAGAGAGAGAGAGAGAGAGAGAGAGAGAGAGAGAGAGAGAGAGAGAGAGAGAGAGAGAGAGAGTAACAGAGAGAAAGAGAAAGGCAGAG
>BOPN01004823.1:30000-32500 GCA_017312705.2 Penaeus japonicus
AATCACATCTGAATACATACAATTTTGGCAAATACCATAAAATATTTATATCAAAACTCTTTTGACACACACACACACTCTTCCTTCTCTTTCGGCTGTTCCCATCTTGTTTATATCCCTTCATTCGATAGAATTTCCAACCATTTTGCTTACTGATGCGTGAGACGGGAACATTGCATTTGATTTCTAATTCATACAATATACACATCCATATATATATATATATATATATATATATATATATATATATATATATATGTGTGTGTGTGTGTGTGTGTGTGTGTGTGTGTGTGTGTGTGTGTGTGTGTGTGTCTGTGTGTGTGTGTGTCTGTGTGGAGATGGGTGTGTGTATGTGTGTGTGTGTGTGTGCCTGTTTGTGTGTTTCTGTGTGTGTGTGCGTTAGCGTGTTTGTGTGTGTGTGTGTGTGTCCCAATGTGTATGTACGTGTTTGTATGCCTGTGTGTGTCTGTTTGCTTGTGTATGTATATATATATAAATGCCTGTACATATACGAATGTGTGTATATATGTGTGTACATATACACACATATATATATAGATAGATAGATATATAGATAGATAGATAGATAGATATATATATATATATATATATATGTATATACATATACATATCCGTGTGTGTGTGTGTGTGTTTGTGTGTGTGTATGTGTGTGTGTTTCATTGTGTATGTATTTGAATATGTATATATACATAGATATGTATATATTTTGTATGTGTATTTTCACCTATGTCTGTGTGTGTGAGTGTAGGTGTATGCATATATACACATACACACGCATACACACACAAAAAAACATATATATGTATATATATATATATATACATATATACATATATATATATATATATATATATATATATATATATATATGTATATATATATATATATATATATATATATATATAGATATATATATATATATATATATATATATCTGTGCGTGTGCCTGTGTGGGCATGGGTGTGGTGCGTGTGTGTCCCCCAATGTGTCTGTATGTGTGCCTGTGTGTATGTATGTGTTTGCTTATGTGCATATATATAAATGTGTGTAAATATACGAATGTATATATATACATATATATGTGCGCGCGCGTGTGTGAGTGTGTGCGTGTGTATACATACACACACACATATATATACATATATATATATATATATATATATATATATATATATATATATATATATATTTGTGTGTCTGTGTATGAGTGAGCGTGCGTGTGTGAGTGTGTGTCTGTGTGTGTATGTGTGTGTGTTTGCGCCTATGTGTGTGTATGTGTTTGCGCCTATGTGTGTGTATGTGTGTGCGTTTGTGCGTGTGTTTGTGTGCGTGTGTTTGCGCCAGTGTGTGTGTATGTGTTTGCGCCTATGTGTGTGCGTTTGTGCGTGTGTTTGTGTGCGTGTGTTTGCGCCAGTGTGTGTGTGTGTGTGTGTGTGTGTGTGTATGTGTTTTCCTGTGTCTAAATGTGTGTGTGTTTGCGCCTATGTGTGTGTGTGAGTGTGTCTGTGCGTGTGGGTGTCAATATATAAGTATATACATATATATGTACATATACACACACACACACACACACACATACATATATATATATATATATATATATATATATATATATATATATATATATATATATATATAAAAGAAAAGAAAAGAAAATGACATACCCCTACCCAATATCCAAGGAAAAATCAATAATAAACATACCACAACCCCATTACCCCCCACCCCCCCCTTCCCCGGAAAAAAATCAATAATATTATAACCCCCCCCCAAAATAAAAATCAATAAAAAAATCAATAATATTACATAACCCCCCCGAAAATAAAAATCAATGAAAAAAATCAATAATATTACCCCCCCCAAAAAAAAAAAAAAATCAATACACACCGAAAAATCAAATACCCCCCCCCCCCCGAGAAAATCAATACCCCCCCCCCAGAAAATCGACACCCCCCCCCGGGAAAAAATCAATACTTAGTAACGGGGTGAGGCATATTCTATCCTACTAACTATGATAATGATGATGATGATGTTAATTATGATAATGATAATAGTAATAATGATGTTAACGATAATAAAAAGATACTAATAGTGATAGTGATGATGAATGATAAATAATGATAATGATGATAATAATGATAAGGATAAAGTGCGGATAATGATAAAAACAGTAATGCTAATGATAATGATAATAACAATGAAAATATTGCTGATGATGACAACCATACTGATAATAACGAAAATAGTGATACTGATATTAATGATTTTGATGGTGGTGGTAATGATAATGATGATAATAGTGATTATAATGATAGTAATGATGATAATTTAGTAGTGATGATGGTGGTAATGATAATGATGATAATAGTGATTATAATGATAGTAATGATGATGATAATGATAATGGTATGATAATGATGAAAAATCATCATTATCATTATCACCACTATATGTTTATGTATGTGTATATATACATATA
>BOPN01004823.1:60000-72500 GCA_017312705.2 Penaeus japonicus
CTCCCTCACGCTCTCGTGGGACGCTCCTTTCCCTCCTCCCTCTCCCCTTCTCCGACCCCTCTCTCCCCTCTTTACTTCTTCTCCCCCCTCTGTCTCCTTCCTTTTCCTTCTCCCACTCTTTCTCTCTCTGCCTTTCCTCATCTTTCCCCTTTGTCTTCCTCCTCCTTCCTTTCCTCCTCTCTTTTCCCTTCTCTGACCCCCTCTCTCCCCTCTTTACTTCTTCTCCCCCCAATATCTCTTTTCCTTTTCCTCTCCCCCCCCCCCTCTTTCTCTTTCTGCCTTTCCTCATCTTTCCCCTTTGTCTTCCTCCTTCCTCTTCTCCTCTCTTTTCCCTTCTCTGACCTCCTCTCTCTCCTCTCACTTTTTCCTCCCCCCCCCCCCATTCTTCCTCTTGCTTTTCCTCTTTGAGCTTCTCTTCCTCCTTTCTTTCTTCCTCTCTCCTCCTTCTCCCCCTCTTGCTTCTCCTCATCTTTCCTCCCTCTCCTTCTATTCCCTCCTATCCTCTATTCCCTCCTTTCCTCGTCTCCCCTCCCTCTCCTCCTCCTTCCTTTCCTCATCTCCCCTCCCTCTCCCTCTCCTCCTCCTTTCTTTCCTCATTTTCCCTCCCTCTCCTCCTATTCCCTCCTTTCCTCGTCTCCCCTCCCTCTCCTCCTCCTTTCTTTCCTCATTTTCCCTCCCTCTCCTCCTATTCCCTCCTTTCCTCGTCTCCCCTCCCTCTCCTCCTCCTTCCTTTCCTCATCTCCCCTCTCTCTCCTCCTATTCCCTCCTTTCCTCGTCTCCCCTCCCTCTCCTCCTCCTTCCTTTCCTGATCTTTCGTCCCTCCTCTACTCTCTTTTACATCTCCCATTCGTCTTACTTATTTACTGTCTTTTAGTGTTTCTTCTTGTTCTGTTCATTATTTTCATTATGTTATTTTTATCGTCAATATTATTATCTTGTTATCATTACTATTATTATTGCTATCAACATTGATATAATTATTGTGTGTGTTGTTATTGTTAGTGCTATCATTGTCAATATCATAATTCTATTATTACCTTTATCAGTACTATCATTATTGTTATTATCATCATTATCATTAATATTATTATTATTATAATTATTATTATCAACATTAACCCCATTATTATTACTACCGTTGCTATCATCATTATCATAATGATTGTTGTTATCATCACAATCTTTATTGTAGTTATTATTACAATCATTCATATTCCCATCATTTCTACTAACATATCATCATTATTGGTATAATCATTATCATCATTATCATTGTTGTTATCATAATAATCATTGATATCCTTGTCATTAATGTTATCATTATCATTATTATCGACATTATTATTAGTATTGCTGTTATTATTTTTATTCTATCAATATCATTATCATCATCACCATTATCATTTTTATGTTTTTATTGTTATTAGCAATGTCATCATTATTGCTCTCATAAGCAACATTACCATTATTATCATTATCATCATAATTATCATTATCATTATTGCTATTATCATCATTATAATGATTCTAGTTATCATGATTATTATCATAGTCATTACTATCATTAACATTATCATTACCATCATCATCATTACTATTGCGATCGTTATCATCCTCATTATCATCAATATGATTTTCTTAATCATCATTATTATCATTACTTGATACCATTATCATTGCCATCAATCACCATCATCATAATAATACGAACTAAAAGAAAGAGCAGAAATCCCTCATGAAAGCATCATAAGAGACGCACTCAGGCCATGCACTCCCTCCCACAGCAGCTCATGCACATTTAGCATTCCCTCTAACTCTTCCTTTCTCATTCCTTCCCTCTCTCCTCCTCTCCTCTCCTCTTTCCTCCTCCTCCCCTCTATCCTTCTCTCTCCTCTCTTCTCCCCCCTTTCCTTATTTTCCCCTACTTCTCTTCCGTCTCTCTCCTTCCCTCTCCCGAAGGCTCCCTTCTCTTAAGAACCCTCCCTCCCCCGTTCCCCTCTTCCCTTCCTCCCCCGTTCCCCTCTTTCCTCCTCCCCTCCTCCCCTCCTCTCCTAACATATCATTCGGTCGCCGCTGGAAACATTGCCTGACGCGGAAGGAACGAAGGACTGCCGGCGTTGAGGCGTCGACGGGTGTCCTGCGCAGCATTCCGAAGGCGTCAGCGACAAAGAGGAAGAGCGTCCCAGGAACAAAGATTTCATGTCCCTTTTTTGATGTCTTTATTGGGTATTACGGGCGTGGTCGCTAGATGAAAACGGAAATAAGCTGATGTCTAAGTTTATGCACAGGTCAAGGACATCGTGGTGATGTAGGTGAAGGATAATGATTGCGTAAGTGGTCGATCGGATGAATAGCCTGGAAAACATGCAGAGGAAGAGAGACGAGGAGTAGCAGACGAATAAGAGAGAGTGGGAATAAGATAGTGAGAAAGAGAAAAAGAGAAAGAGATAAAGAGAGAGAGAGAATGAGAAGGAGAGAGAGAGAAAGAGAGATAAAGAGAGAGAGAGAATGAGAGAGAGAGAGAGGAGAGAGAGAGAGAGAGAGAGAGAGAGAGAGAGAGAGAGAGAGAGAGAGAGAGAGAGAGAGAGAGAGAGAGAGAGAGAGAGAGAGAGAGAGAGAGAGAGAGAGAGAGAGAGAGAGAGAGAGAGAGAGAGAGATAGAGAGAGAGATGCAAATTGGTAATGATAACACAAACATACATATTGCAACAGAATACTGCATTCGACTCACTTCCTTGATCTGATAATCTCTTTGGTTTACTCTTCCCTAAAAAAATAATACTTCAAAGACGTACCTTTAAATCACATTTCACATTTAAATAGCATACCTCCTTAAGATGATTTACCTGCTTAAAGATCAAATTTTAGTAGAAAAACAGAAAGCAAACGTTACACTGATTCGAAGTGCTGGAAAGTATTTGAAAATCCCGAGTTCCCTTGGGGCGGAGAGCACTAAAGACATCCATGAAATTAATGATATCCTGGCAATAAGAAATTTAGAATGAAACCGCTCTGCCATTAGCACGTCAGGGAGGAAAGACCATCAAATATCTTTTTGTTCTGGGATATAAGATTCAATAGGATTATTTGCTTTCCACGACTAAATCGAAGAATCAAATATTCAA
This sequence comes from Penaeus japonicus, assembly GCA_017312705.2. Lineage (NCBI taxonomy): Eukaryota > Metazoa > Arthropoda > Malacostraca > Decapoda > Penaeidae > Penaeus > Penaeus japonicus. The sequence continues at coordinate 63,125 of BOPN01004823.1, forward strand.
TGACGCTTATCTCTTCTTTCTTCTATTTTTGGATACATTTGTATATGATTTTGGTGTTTATAGTGTACACGTCTAATCAGTTATTCTTCATGAAATTTCTAAAATCATATTTGATCATTATCAATTCTAGTGTCATTGTTATTACTATTGTCATCGTAATCATCACTATCCTTATAATTATCATTGTCATTATTAGTATTACACTCATCATTATCAGCATCATTATCATCCACATCATCATAATTATTGTTATCACTATCATTAGCATAATATTTGTCATTACCATAAGTATTTTCTCCGCATTCTTATCAAGATTGTCATTATCATTATTGCCATCATCATAATCAATATCCATATTTTTACTGTTATCATGTCTTTTACTGTTGTTGATTATTAACATTATTACCATCAGTATCGTATCATGATTAACACTAACACTGCTACTAATAATCATATTGATGATGATAATCATCGGCATCATTATCATTAACATTATTGGCCTCTCTGTCTTCTAAATCTTCATCATTATTACCATTATCACGAACATTATTGCTGTCAGTACTATCAACATTATCATCTTTATTACTGTTTTTGTTTTACTGTGTTGTTATCATTATCGTTATCATTATCAGCAGTAGTATTAGTATCTATTTACTATAATTATTATTGTTATTGACATTATTGCTGTCAATAGTACTACCTCTATTATCAGTATTATCAGAATCATTAACATTAATAATCAAGATAATATTAATATTTACATGATTACTATTAGCGTTATTATTGTTATCTTTATCACTGAAGCTTTCATCACCGTTATTAGTATCCTGATCATCATCACTAGCATTATCACCATTAGTAACAACTACTGCTATGGAAGTAATAGAAGTAGTAACAGTAATAATAATAGTAATAGAAGTAGCATTTGCAATATCCGGCACTGATCTTGGGAGGGGTCGTTGCTTGCAAGTTTAAGCTGCTAGATTATGGTTGCTAGTGATGCGCGAAAGTGATTTTAGGTGCAATGCATTTATGAATGTATAGAGGTGGAAATTTGATGTAAATCCCATAGAAAAGTAGTCGTAGTAGTAGCATCAACAGTAGAAGAAATAGTAGTAATAGTAACAGTATTAGTAGCAACAGTAGTAGAAGTAGTAGTAGTAGTAGCAGTAGTAGTAGTAGTAGCAGTAGTAGTAGTAGTAACATTATTACTAGCAATAGTCGTAGCAATGTTGATATTAATAGAAGTAGTAGTAGTAACTGTAATAGTAGTAATAACAAAATTACAATAATGATACAATGATAGTGAAAAAATAATAATGATAACAATAATGATAATGGTGATATAATGGTGATGGTGATGATCATGATGATAATACTAATGATATGATAGATAATAATGATCATAATAATGATCATGAAAATAACAATAAAGATGTTGATGATGATACTATTGATATTATGATATTGACAATAATGATAATGATAATAGCAATAATAATGATAATAAAAATAACAATAATAATGCCAAGAATAACGATCATAATAATGATAATGATAATAATGACAATAACAAGATGATAATCATAAAAATAATGACAACGACAATGATGATAATGATAGCAATGTGATAGTAGTAGCAATGACAATGATATAAACAATGATATTACTACTACCAATAATAAAGATGATAAAGACAATGATAACAGTAACGATAATAATAATGAGAAACTGAATACCTTAATAACACAAGAAATGGATTTACGCGTTTCTATGGTAACCTTCGTCGGAAATACGTGCATTTCCGTCTTTCCTTCTTGTCTCTATATCTATCGCAATTAAATTCGTTCAATAATGATAATGATATGAAAAAGATGACATGATTATAATGATAATAATGATGATATTAGTATTGATGATGATTATGATAAAGGGGATGATAATGATTGTGATAACGATGATCATAATAGCAATGAAAATGATATTAGTAACAATAGTAATAATTATGATAACAATAATACCAACATCATTAAGTAATTTTTGTTGTCGTGATTAGCTGTTAGTACTGTTAGCATTATAACATCAGTGTCTGTGTGTGTGATTATTCTTAACAATCATAATCACTTTTTAAACAGAATCCAACGATGGACTGGCTAATGCATCTGATTCTTCTCCCTTCTGACAGGGGATTCCCTTGTTCGCCAGTATTCGGCGCAAAGCAATTCATCCTCTTTAATAAAAACGAATAAAGTATATCGTCCTGTAACCTATTCGGTTCTTCATTCATGCTCTCAACTGTTTACATTACCTGCACCCCCCCCCCCCCCTCCCCCTCCCCCTGTCCCCGCGAAGCCTATCAGCTGTTCTTGTCCCGTTGAGCTAGATATCTATCTCGCCTCTTATGTAACCTGTATCAGTAACAACATCGAATGTGTTACGGATATAACCCCTGAATGATGGAGTAATATCCTTCGTTATCCTTCCTCATTTCGGAATCCCTGCATTTACTCATTTTCCGTATTGCATCACAAGTATTGGTTCGTGACTCTCAACTCCAGCATTTCTCTCTCTCTCATTTCCTCTTCCCTTTTCTGTTGCACGATCTATTTCTCTTGTTTTTTATCAACTCTTAATTGGGTCTGTCCCTCTCCCATTTCCCAGTTAATTGCTTCTTCATCTCTTTCGCTATTTTCCTCTTTTTTCCTTCCTCTTTCTCGCTCTCTCTCTGTCGCTCGCTCTTCCCACGTGTGTTATCTTTCCCTTTGTTCTGCTCTTTCGCCTCCGTTATCACGTTTATGCTGTCTCATGAGGTGAGGGGAAGTGAGGGAGTTGATAACATAGAGATGAGAGAGCCACAGAAAGCGTGAAATTTCGTCAAAATGATTAGAAATGACTGATTAAGATGACGGTGATCACGTGTGTTAATAGTGCTTACTTATACAGTAGAGAATATGTCTGAAAATGAAATACTATACACACTTATAAAGAGTGAGAGAGAGAGAGAGAGAGAGAGAGAGAGAGAGAGAGAGAGAGAGAGAGAGAGAGAGAGAGAGAGAGAGAGAAGAGGGAATGAAAGAGAAATATAAACAGAGAGAGAGACAACGAGAGAAGATAAAAAAACAGAGAGCTAATCAATATTTAAACAAAAAAATAAACGAAAAAAATAAACATTAAAGATAATTAATGCCTCCCTTTCCATTCACAGATTTTTCGAGTATCCCCCTGCCCAAGCCGACGGCATTTCTTTTCCCGTTTTCCTCAAAATCCGGCTAACGTCTAGTTTTTTTCCCTCTCTTTTTTCACTCGCCCGCCATTTGGGCAGCGAGATCCTCGTTTTCTTTACATGGTGACACTGGAGCTCCGTTGGATGCGAGAGGAGGGGGGGCGGGGGGGGGGTGGGAGCTCTCTCTGCTATACTCTCGGCTTCTCTCGTTCTCTTTCTGTGTCTCTGTCTCTCATACTCTCTCTCTCTCTCTCTACAAATATATATATATACATATATATATATATATATACATATATGTACATATATATGTGTATACACACACACACACACACACACACACACACACACACACACACACACACATATATATATATATATATATATATATATATATATATATATATATATATATATATATATATATATATAGCTCTTTTGAATCATATTAGAAAAGTCAATATTTTTCAAATCCTTTCATTTCAAATTATATATATATATATATATATATATATATATATATATATATATATATATCTCTCTGTCTCTCTCTCTCTCTCTGTCTGTCTCTCTCTCTCTCTCTCTCTCTCTCACTCTCTCTCTCTCTCTCTCTCTCTTATCCTCTGTCTCTCATTTTAGTGAATTCTGAAGGTAGTCTCGAATTGAAGGGTGGGGGGGTAGTGCATACCTGCAGCGAACAACAAAACAAGGAACTACTTATGCTGGGGATAATATTTTGTACTATTTCTATGTTGAAAAGCGTATGCGATGCCAAGTGTACTGGCAACATGTTGTGGCGCTCTTCGTAATATCAGCTCGTGACGTCCATAATGATTATTCTAACGCCGGTAATAAAAACACTCTGAAAGTCATGAAAATGACAGTGGTGATGATGATGATGATGATGATGTAAATGCAATTAAGATAATTCAGAGTAATTATGATTTAGAGAAATGCAACCGGGGATAAAGTTGATATCTCTAGTGCCATTAATAGGAATACTTGTAATAGAAGTGTTCGTATAAAACATATCTTTATTGGAATTCTAGACACGACAAAAACTACAAATACTCTCATACGCATACATACAAACATACACACACGCACAAACACACAGACTCACAGATACACACACACTAAATCTAACCATACATACGGATACATATGTATATGAATATATGAATCATGTATATATATATATATATATATATATGTATGTATATATATGTATATATATATATATATATATATATATATATATATATATATATATATGTATACATATATATACTTATATCTGTGTGTATATATCATTTAGCCATCACAAAAGGCCTTCACAGGTGTGCAAAACTATATATCAAATTTTTCGTCCATTTACATATAGCTGCTGTCAGGGAAAATCTCTTTAAATTACTCGAATTTGGAGATAGATTGGCCAAAACGAATGAAATTCTAGATGCTAAATGTTAAATGAAAAGTATCATAGTCAAAAATGCGCAGATTCATGCACGCAGTCGCTGCCTATTAATCGTCAGCCGCTCTCAGTTGGCCGTTGCATTCGCACATGCACACAAGCCTTGTTATTCACCTCACACACACACGCACACCTACAAATTATCTCCTGACAGGCTAAGTGGCCTTTATAGGAAACTTTTCTTTATCAATCTGGGAGACAGCTATGTCACAGAATCACTGTGTAAACGCAAAGATTTTTAAGTAGGATATATTTAAAAACACTTACTGTTACTTTCATTGTTTATTACTCTTACATAAAAGTTTATGTTCATTTTAAGTTCTTACCTCCGCCCTTCGAAATAACTGCATAAGAGAGAGAGAAAGAGATAGATAGATAGATAGATAGATAGTTGATAGAGAGAGAGAGAGAGAGAGAGATAGAGAGAGCAAGGAAGTTATCAGTGGTACCTTGAATCACAGGCATGAAACACAGGAACAGACGAACACTGATGTAGGGTAGAGAAATAGTTAATATTTTCAGATATTGTCATTTACTGCTTTGTCGTTCTGTTTTACTTATCTTTTATCAGGAAACAAATCCTGATGTCATCCTACCTACGTGATGGGCTATAACCTTGTTAACCTTCGATGAATCTATCATTTGGTAGATGAGCCTTGTTAGCTTGTACGTAACATTTTTCGTAAGATGAAATGAACCATGATGTCATGACGGTTTCATATCGAGCATATGTAAGTGCATAGATATGCTCGAAATGTGTTCTTCTGGTGGTATGCTTGTGTCTTTTCGTTCAATGAATTTGGGAGTTGTATGTCTTTATACAATATGTATTACTATCCTTAAAGTTATCATTGTTTTAATGATGACTATGGCGGTATGCATTGACTATTTGTGTATATTCCGTTCATGACCATACTGTACCAAACTGATTATTAACAAAATTGTGTCCATTTTGACAACCTTGCATCCTGAATGGCCGTGTCCGTCATAGTTGGCTGGCGACTTGCTTAATCCATGGTTAAAGGCAGATGTGCGACGCTTCTTTGTGGGGCCACTCGTGAGGATTAATGCTCTGATTCAAGATATCTAAGCCTCTTAGAAAGTTATATTTTCATATCTAAATCACATTGTTGGTTCCTTGAATAATCAGCCACGGAAACCGCCTTTACTTGAAATATATCCTAACAGTTCGCAGTGTGGGTAATCAAGAGCATTACCTGGGTAATGGAATCAACCATCCCCTTACTTGCAAAAGCATCAGGTACACCAATTTTCCGAGAATAATAATGCGAATGTGTATCGTGTGTTCGTGTAACAGGCCACTTTGGCGAGAGATCCGAGAGGAAAGATGGGGATAGTCATGTTCGGGATATGATCACTCATTTCCCGTTCCACATACTCTTTTTTGTCAGAATGAGGAGATAGAAAAAATATAAGAATGCAGTTATGTGTATTTTCTTTTGCTTTCTTCCTTTTTCAAGTCCAAATGATTTTGACTGTCTGAATTTCAGGAGCATTGTGATGAAGCGTATGTGAACTTCTAAACAAACGGAAAGCGAAAAAAAAAATCAGTTACAAAGGATTTACGTACAGCACTTGTCGACGTCACTTATACAATCATTGTTGAAAGAGAGTAAGCTAATAATAATAATTTATACACATTCAGTGATAGATAATGTTTCTTTATTCGTCAGACAAAGTCGATTTATCCATATAAATGTAAACAAATGTGCTTTCTGCATCTGACGCTTCCCGGAAACCAAAGAAGCCGTCGCAGTCCAAGGCGTGTATGGGAGAGAGGGCAGCGCCATGCGCCCGCTCCCTCTCTCCCTCTCCGTCGAGCCCTTCATTCTCTCCTCGCCAGTTGAAAAGTTTGCACGGCCTTGACCTAGACCTACGTGTTACGAGAGACGCTGTGAAGGGTAGCGGTAGTAGCGAGGCGGGGGAGGGAGGGGACAGGGAGGGGGGCTGAAGATCACCGCGACAGACCGTCCCGCTGCCGCCGTGTCCCCCACCCCTGCTCTCCGCCCCCTCTTTCCTCCCCCCTTCTCCTCCTTCCGCCCACCCGCCCACCGCCGCCACAGAAAACGGTTCAGGATGCGACTAGCTACTCTTTTTTATCTATATCATTCTTGTTATCGTTATAATGTTACTGTCTGCTGCCTTTTCAGCTCTCCTGCCTCTTCATCTGCCCAAAGATGACTGATGTGCCGTATGCATTGATTGCGGTGGAAATAACCCGCTATTGTTTTCCCCGGCGCAGAACGGGATGGCGGGAGATGGTCTGCTGTGAACCTTTAATCTCCACGCTGATCACGGAACAGTCAGTCTCGCCGTCAGTTTGGGTCGCTATCGTCACCATTGCCTGGCCATGATGATCAGTCGCTCATCGCCGATTTATCTCCATCACCATCGCTCTTACTATTGCTACTATCAGTCCGCCATCACACCGTCATCACAACAAAGGAAGAGCGACATGGCAACCGGCAGCGTTACCAGCAGGAGTGCAAGGGAGTGCTCTAATGGTAACGCTGACTTTAAGGCTGTTGTTTGATGGCATTATAAATAACAAAGCAAAAGACTTTATTGTTGCATGCATATTAAATAATAGTAGTATAGCGGTATGTAAGCGTAGCGGTTTAGATATAGCGGAGGCTTTGTTAGTTTAGCTTTTTGTTGCTAGTCTACAGAGCGCCAAGGGTCAGTGTGGGAGGCACACAGAAGGTCAGCTGGCATATTGATAGGGGTCACTGAGAGAGAGACACTCCAGCGGTCAGCCAAGAGGTCAGAGAACACGGCACTGCGATCCCGGGTAGTAGAGTGCCATTAATCACTGCAGGAATCACCTCGTATCCCAGAGGCTTGGCGTCCGCGAGGAAGGAGCGAGAGAGCAAGCAAGGAACTTGAAGAGTGGCAATGAAGAAGTCGGAGAGAAACAGGCCCTTGTAGCCAGGGTGATGGAAGGTGCCCTCGCTCTCGATCAGTTTCTCTCTCTCTCTCTCTCTCTCCCTCTCTCTCTCTCTCTCTCTCTCTCTCTCTCTCTCTCTCTCTCTCTCTCTCTCTCTCTCTCTCTCTCTCTTTCTCTCTCTCTCTCTCTCTCTCTCTCTCTCTCTCTCTCTCTCTCTCTCTCTCTCTCTCTCTCTCTCTCTCTCTCTCTCTCTCTCTCTCTCTCTCTCATTCTCTCTCTCTCTCTCTCTCTCTCTCTCTCTCTCTCTCTCTCTTTCTCTCTCTCTCTCTCTCTCTCTCTCTCTCTCTCTCTCTCTCTCTCCCTCTCTCTCTCTCTCTCTCTCTCTCTCTCTCTCTCTCTCTCTCTCTCTCTCTCTCTCTCTCTCTCTCTCTCTCTCTCTCTCTCTCTCTCTCTCTCTCTCTCTCTCTCTCTCTCTCTCTCTCTCATTCTCTCTCTCTCTCTCTCTCTCTCTCTCTCTCTCTCTCTCTCTCTCTCTCTCTCTCTCTCTCTCTCTCTCTCTCTCTCTCTCTCTCTCTCTCTCTCTCTCTCTCTCTCTCTCTCTCTCGCTTGGTTGCACATCTCGTCCGCTCTCGCTCTCGTTCTCTCGTTCTTGCCTGCCCTCTCTTGCTTTTTCTCATTCTCTCCCCTCCCCTCTCTCTCTTTCTTTTTTGGTATTCATTTGCACACACACACACACGCGCACACACACACACACACACACACACACACACACACACACACACACACACACACACACACACACACACACACACACATATATATATATATATATATATATATATATATAGAGAGAGAGAGAGAGAGAGAGAGAGAGGTAGATAGATAGATAGATAGTTAGATAGTTAGATAGATATGTAAAATGACAGACAGAAAGATAGATAGACAGAGAGATAGATAGATAGAGAAACAGATAGCTAGATAGATAGATAAATAGATAGATATATGTATGTATGTATGTATGTATCTATGTGTGAGAGGGAGGGAGAGATGATCCTAATGGAATGAGTAGGATAAAAAAAGGTAGATTATAATCAAGGAGAAACTGAAATGGATAAAGCAAAACATCTGATAGAAATGGAAGTAAAGGAAAGATAGAGATAGAATATGTACATATATTGGACTTGGAATTCCATATGAGTCTACCTACCATTGCATGTGTTTCACCGACTCATACTTTTTGCGTTTCTGTTTTAGGTTTGCTTCCCAATGTGAGCGCCTGCTTGTGCTTGCGAGGGTATATATCTTATAAGAGCAAAGGTAGGATTGATGGAAGGGTGAATGAAAGAAGGAAAAGAACGGGCGGATGAACGGATGAGTATGATAGAAGCAGAGACAGAGCAAAAGGGAAGATATGCTTGCAGAGAAGTGTGCTCTTTGATAAGAGCACATATAGAGGGAAGTGAAATAGGCTTAAGTGTGTGAAGGGAAGAGAAGGAGAAGTAAAATGCGAAAGGGGGAAGGGAAGATAAAAAAGAAAATAAGAATGTATGTAGGAGATGAAGACATGAATAACCAGAATGAATGAATAGTGAGGGGATGGATGACAAAGATATTGACTGCTTGACACTGCACTCATTCACCTCACACTTTCGTGTTCCCATTCATTCACCCGCGAAATCTGCCGTCCACTCATTCATTGACGAGCTCTTTGCGGCCCCAACGCATGTGCCCTTATGCGCACTCACTCTTCCTCTCATTTCCCTCGCAAACC
>BOPN01004823.1:105000-110990 GCA_017312705.2 Penaeus japonicus
CTTCCCTTCACACACACACACTTCGAACTCCATTTTTTTTCTGTTTGATTTTGTCTCTTGTTCTAGTCGGTGCAAAGAAAAAGATTCTTCCATCTTTTTCTTTCGCTCTTTTTTCTTGTTTCCTATCTTACTGTCCCCTCCCATTTTTTAGTGTTTTTTCTATTTCGTTTCATTCCTTTTTCCTCTCTCTCTCTCTTTTTCTTTTTCTTTTTTTACTGTCCTTTTTCTTTTCATTTGATTTTTTCCTTGTTTTGTTTTTGTTTTGTTTTTTCAATGTGTTCCCTGTTATTTTTCCTTCCGTATCCATTCCTTTTTCTCATCCATCCTAGTGCTCTTCTACACTGCTTATTCCTCCAAAAGTCTCCCCTAATCTTCTCTTCCGTAGCCATCGGTGTCTTTTTCGTTTTCCTCGTTTTCTTATTATTCCTTTCTTCTTTTTTATGTGGCATTTTCTATTTCACTTCTTTCTGTGCCTTTCTTTCTTTCTTTCTTTATCTTTCCCTTGACCTTCGCCTTCACTGCGAGGAAAGCGAGTGCGTCTGTCAGCTCTCTTTCCCGATGTCAGAATGGGCGCTCACTGACCAGTCACAAGAGCCTAGAGGTAAAGGCCTCCGACTATGTCTCTTTCAAGGCCACTTTAAGAATCCTGAGAGGTACTGTTATTATTGTGTTGTTACGGGTTGTGCCTCTCTTTTTACATAGAGAGTCTGATGTGCTACGGCATGTAGATACGCTATGGAATGTGAAGAGACATTTCTAAAAGTTCTAAAGGGATAGTTGAAAATTTTAGAACGTCATTCACAATATTGCAACAAAGTATGGTATCACTTTGTGGGACTTCTGAGACCACTCAGATGTCAAGATAAGTATTAAATATGATGCTTTATGCACATTCAGTTATACTCTATCGATTTAGGCCGAGCTCTTAAGAATTTACACTCTCTAAGACTTGAACTCTAGTGTCCTCAACTGAAGAAAATCAATGTTTGTATGAAAGAATAGTAGTGTAGAAGCAACAGAGTTGTAGCGGCAGCAATAGTAAGGGAGAGGAGGAGGAGATGGAGAGTTGAAGCAGGAGGAGGAGGAGGAGGAGGAGGAGCAAGAGAAGGTGTCCTGGTCGCCCTCCAGACGATGTAGGTCCTCCCGAACGGTTCAAGGGAGAGGATACTGTAGCTGCTTGGATGAAGTGTCGGCTGTCTTCTCGCTTCTTCGATCTGCTCGGCTGTGGCTGAGAGAAACTAAATCGCCTAGCCTTAAGACACAAGAACGCGGTTCAATGGGCGAGTGCAGCGTAGATCATTATGACAATGCATGTTCTCGGGTATAATAGATGGTGGTTTTGGAATGGCAAGAGAGAAAGATCATTTTACATGAGTAAAAAGATTGAGTAGTACTCTCATTAGTAGTTCATTAGGATATTGCATAGTAAAATTAGAGAAGTAACAGTGCTGAAATAGCAGTAGGATAAGTAGTGGTGGTAGTAATACTCATAGTAATAATAACAGAATTAGAAGCTGTTATGTTAGCGATATTCTTCACAGTACTTATCTATCATAAGACTCATCCAAAGTCAACAATACAAATCGAATGCAAAAAGGAATATGCGAAAAGTGTGAACTAGCAACTCTTTTCTACTCGTCCCTCTCTAGTGGAGGTTACATATGCGAGACCAAACCAGAGGAGACGCAAACGAGAAATAAGATACGGGTTGATCAGACTGTTAGCTAATGTGATGAGGGGGAGCAAAGAGCCATCAGTAATATGAACGTCGCCAGATGGATGGAAACACTGGGGAAATACCTCTCCCACGCCCATCCGGTGCAATGTCACTGTCAAATTTCTTAAGAAAAATGCTCCAAAGTGAGGCTGCGTCTCTGAAGTAATATGACCTGGATGTCGTTAGGTCTTGCTGGATTCACGACTTGAAAAAGCAGCGAGAAAGACGTGGTGCATTCAACAATGTGCACTGTGGTGGTGGCGCATGGCTGATGGATTGAGTTTTATTTTTCTAGAATCTGACATTGGAGAAGTTTGACCTGACCTATGAGTTTAATTCTCCAACTGTTCAAGTTCCTGCAACAGTAGGTTCTGCATCTGGGACCTAACACGAAGTCTTTTCGTACCAAGCAGCTTCTTCATATAGGGTATCATACTCTTAAAGAACTGTAAATCATCATCCTCTGTATCTTTTTGTTCCTTCTCAAAAAGTTCCAATATCCTTTTTCTATTGCAACAAGCTCTCCATTCTTTTTGTTGATGCATCAAGTTTCGGTGCAAGCCGCTTAGTTCTTCGTCCAGCATTAAATTCTCGAGATGTTAATGGTCCAGAGGAAGTATTTCAGGGTGTATTTGATAGAGACGGTGGCCGTGGAGAAGGTGGCACAGATTCATCATAATGACTTGCATCTGAAAACTTTGTTTCGTTACCAAAGTCGGTTTTGACGCCTCCCTTATCAAGTACTGAGGCAGTTTCATCAAGTGTTAATTTTGAACTTCTGGCGTCAGTTTTAAGAATATCTTTTAGAAAGATCATCTGACTAAAATAGGGCCACATACTAGTTCCCACTTCATCAGCACCGGCTCCAGATCTGTGTGCACCATGTTCTCTCAGCTCTTGCCTGTAATAATCTCTGAGGCTCTTCCATTTGCCTTTGGCAGTTTTCTCTAAAAAGGAAAAAGAATGACTGAAATACATTTCAATACGTACAACCAACTGTCAGTGCTTAATCCTATATTTATTGTGCTAGTCCCAAAGAATGATACCCTCATATATACTGTATATTAAGGCAAGTGTAGCAATAGACACTGATCGTTGTTTTCTGTCAGTTTGAAAGATTAACTGCAACAAGTCTGAATAAAAGATACTCTACATCTTCGCTTTTTATATTTCATTTACTATTATCTGGGCAGGTTTTTGGCTACTGGAGAATTCTTCAATCATTGGCGCGACGTTTCCGTGTTAAAAAGCACTTTGGCTTTCATTGTCAAGGAAACAAGCACAGCTGTTTGGGAGGAATATTTATTTCCCCAACAGCATTGGAAGCTTAGATGGAAAGCATTGCGAAATTGTGAAGTCTCCTGTCAGGAGTGGTTCAAAATATTTCAATTACAATACACATTCCTTCAATATCTCTCCAAACGGTGAGTGTCGCGATTGGCAGATTTATTGTTGATGTTGGAAGGGTAGGTCGACAGACTGACTCTGGATGTTTCAGATCATCATTTCTCTACAAATTCTTAGAAAAGGGAACACTTAATGTCCCATCTCCACATTTTCTTCCTGGCACTACTATCACCCTTCCTTATGCCTTAGTAGCGACGAAGGATACCCACAGTTACCTTATCTCGTGAGACCGTTTCCCCAAAGACAACTTGACAACAGGAAGAGAATTTTCAACTACCGCTTATCACGCGCCCGCGAAAGTGATGAGTCTGGATTTGGGATTCTGTGTAACAAATAGCGAGTGCTACTCAAAGCAATTGAAACAGATGTTAAAACAGCGACATTAGTTGTTAAAGCTGTCTGTATTCTATACAACTACATCCTTGAGACAGAGGGTCCCGACTCACTTTTCACAGTATCCCTAAAGAACCAATTCTAACCAGTCATACTCATGTCGGTATCGTTTTCAAATCAGCTCTTTAAGAATTAGGGATATCTTCCTTATTTTAATGGAACTGGATCTGCCAACTAGCAAGATGATTATGCTTTATCAGGAAACATATTGGCGAAAGGTAATAATTACTGTTAAATGTATCATATTTCATATCAAAACAATTTCAGAAAACTTATTGCCGGTAATTGTGCGATACTCACCCGTTTACAATAGCTCAATGATGATCAGTAAAAGGGAAATGATAATTTCATTGGGGCTGATTTCTAAATGCCAAATATACCGGCATTACTCATATTGTTTTCCTGTATTCATACATGTTCAATATTGACTACCTATGAACGCAATGAATGTGTCAAACTTACAATAGCCTATAACTCTATCCCTACTATCCTACCTACCTACATATATATGGCCATCTCTACCATCCTACTACTTACAGCCTTCCCTGCCAATCCATGGTATAGGCTAATCCTGCATCTACTGTATCCATAAGAGAAATGTGGCCCAACTAATAAGTAAATATAGCCTAAACATGATACCCCAAACGATGAGTCAGCGCAACTTGCAACTTACCTGTTATATTCAGTTGTTTAGATATTTCACCCCGACACTTTTTGAGGACACTAACATTCTTGTGTAGGGGCTCTGCGGGTCCCACAACACCCTCCGCTGAAGAGCAGCACGTGTCATTTCCTCACTACTCATGTCTGAGTTGGTGTAGGTGCAGGTTGCCTGGCGTCGCGCAAGCCTCTGGCCGATTTTAACTGACATGTGGATTCACGTAGCAGGGCGGGTAGCGGGTAGCGGGTAGCGGGTAGCGGGTAGCGGGTAAGCTTGGAGGGAACCTGGAACCCGCGCCCCATTTGTTCTTGGAAGCCTCCCGCTACCCTCGACCCTCCAAGCAGATCGCGTGCAGTGTGGCCGCGCCGAAGACTGCCTGCCTTTGTGAATAATGATGTAATAAAATGCATGTTCTAGGTTAATTATGTGTTAGATTACGCAAGGCTACAAGGGGAGATATAGCTGCAATGTTATCCTAAATATGAAGTAGTATTTGTAGTGGAAATACTCCAGTTGCTCTGAATGTCATTATTCTGTTGCTTTTACTAATATTGTTCTCATTGATACATGTACTAGAAGAAACGTCAGAAACACTAGTAACTGCTGTTCTGTTGATGTGACATCAGTAGTGATAAGAAGGAACATATCAATAACACAGAAGGAAACACAGTACAAGCAGTTTTAGTTTGTGCATTATTACCGCGTTATTAATCATAAAGTCACATCCTCTAGCAATATCAGTTCCCACAGTAATTCATGTTAATGCATAACAATTCCATTTTGCCAAATGTTTCACCTATCAGTACAACTTGCGAAAATGGGTTATCATTTCTGCATTTTTTCGTTACATACTATGCAATTAGTTGGTTTGTCTCTGCAGATCCATGAAGAGATTTGTGGCTTTCTTAGAGAAGAAATAGAAAAAATATATATTTAGCACGTTCGACATTCATTTAACTTGTCTGCACCTTCGCTTACCTCCCCTATCTTAATAATCCTAAATCGTCCTTTGCAATTTGCTTTTCAAGATCCCGTGTGTCTACCCTCTTGCGCCCAGAAGAAGGAGGCCGTCTGAAGTTTTGCATATTATGTTTTCTTTAACATTATTTGATTTCTACTTCATATAATGTTGTAGGTACAGTTACTTTCTAGATAGAAGCAATATATATAAACGTATTATCTATCTTCAGGGTTAGATGACAATTTGATAAGATGATATTGTTGTTAAAAGAGTTTAATGGATTTTCTTCTTAAAGACCTGAAGTACATTTTTGACCATCATTCTAAAAACGAATGTGCACGCACGCCTGCTGCACGTAAATTCATGCTGATTTATATGAAACAAAGATTAAACATGTAGAAGTTCTGTGGTGATTTTCTGAGATAGGAAAGGAGGAGTTTTCGGTCAGGAGACGATAAAGACCAGACGACAAATGAGTTGCGGGAGACGAGCACGGAAGCGTACTGATAAGGTGCCGATGAGGTGTTCCGGAAACTCGTCTGCGAGCGGGACAAGTGGGGCCAGAGGCGAGCGCCGCACGCAACTGCAGGACAGGCAGGAGGGAGGCCCCCTTTCGCCGCCTCAGAAGCTTTCTCCGGCGCCCTCTCGCTCGAGTGCTCTCTAGCTGTGTGCTCTTCGCTCTAACACAATGCATGTCTAATATGTGTGCCATGTATATGTGTGCATGTGTGTTTGTGTTCACATACACGCACACACAGACACACACACACACACACACACGCACACACACACTTGTGTGTATATGTATATGTATATATATGTATAATATATATATATATATGTATATATAT
>BOPN01004824.1:15000-17500 GCA_017312705.2 Penaeus japonicus
GTCTAATATGTCTTCGTACAGTTATACTTAAGCTAATATTCATGGTGATCATTTCCGTTATCCGGGATTTATCACAAAAGACAATGATTGAAAAAGTTACAAGGATGAAGCTTTAATGCAAGCGTATAACAACAGCCTACACTAGCCTTCATGCTGATGACCCCGCAGGTCGCGAGACAATCTCCTGGCTCGGAGAGGAAGCTCTCGCCAAGTTCTTCAAGTTGAAGCCATCGACGCTCGTGCCGAACAAGCCAGAGACGGTGGCCAGCGTGCGCAGGACCCTGGGCGGAGCCATCCTCGATCCGGCGGACTACGTCACCGACGTTCTTGATGACAATGACTTCGTTTCCGTAGGTAATGTTGCTCTAGTGCCTATCGCGCTGCTCATGATCGTTATCATTATTTAAGAAGCAGATACTAAATTCAAGGTTGGAGGATAAAATGCCGCCCTCCTCTGTCTAACAATCCCTCCCTCATCCTTCCGATGCTCTATTCACCACACATCAGGCGACATAATCTTAGTTCTGTTCCCGTCTTTCAGTGCTGGACAGCGACCGACCGAATCCCGTGACGGAGACTGCCGAAGTCAAGTACATTCCGGAACAGATGTATCCTTTTGAAGACCATATTTTTTGCTGCGTTTCTTTTAATTCTTAAATATATATATATCATTTCCATTACTTTATCCTTTCCAAGGTGATGTAAAGTAACAGACATTTCAAGTGAGAGAAGAAAGAGAAGAGGTAAAAAGGAAATTTGCTCTGCAATGCATGTTGATTACGAGATTTGCTAAAAAATCAGGATTCAAGTAAGATATATGAGACGAGGAACACTAGAAACATGAATCTGCTTCTAGAGAGCAAACGAGCAGGAATACATTCTTAAAGGTGATCCAGTCTTGGAAACTGGAAAATAAAGAAAACTTTATAACTTTACTCACAATAAAAGCTACAGAAAGATAATGATGTTGAAGTCACCATGATAAGATAATCTCGTTTTTCAAAAACGCAGAATAATGTCTATTATGTAATTACGGAAATAAAAAGTCTAGTTTTTGTAAGAATGCGAGTGCTTATGAGCGGAAGGAAATTGTGAAGAAAAAGAAAAATAAGTCATAACATGAGAATAAAAAAAACTAATACAGACCTACGTAAGTGCCTTAATGCTTTGTATATTTCCTCCTCCTTCTTCCTGCCTAGCTGTAAAACTCTCACAATCTAGTAAGTCTGCTGAGGTGCGTACCTTTCCTTAGCCCTCTGTAGCCCAGGTAAATACGTGCCTCCCGACGAATACATGACGTTGGACGGCGCGACGCTCACGCCAGAGGACCTCATGAGCCTGGGGAAGGGGCTCTACAAGATAAGGGTAAGTGCACCGCCCTAGTGTTGGTCAGTGAACAAGGATTTTGTTCAGGTTATGTCTACATTTTCAGGAATCTTATGGAAAAAACAGCTGTTTGACTTTCGGTTTGAATGTGAAGAAAATGAAAAGATATAACTTTGTCTTGTTAGTATTAATGATATCACGAGTATTGAAGTCTCCCAGACTGGAAGAAAAGAACAGACAGACATTCACTACCTTAACGGACCCTTGAATTTTTTTTTTAATAAGAAATCATTCATAATTACACGTATTACATGTTGTTTTGTGATATATGATTATCAATACCCGAAAACCAAATGCATGTAGAATAAAAGGGGAAAAATTCCAAGGATCATTACCAGGAAACTTCTTTTTTTCTTAATAATCGTAAAACTTGAACACACACAAACAAACACACACACACACACACACACACACACACACACACACACACACACACACACACACACACACACACACACACACACACACACACACACACACACCAGATAATAATATTTTTCATGGAATCAGCATGTTTGTGGAATTCAAAATTCTGAGAGGAAAAAGCGGTGATTACGAAGCCCTCAAATTCCTCGAGGCCTCAACAAGGAATTGGGTGGTTTGCAGTGCCAGAAACGTCCCTTTTATTTGCACATGGATATCCTTGCATATAAACTTTCTGCTTTCTTTCAGCCATCAAATATGTCTGCTTTATTTTGCTTTGATGATACTTCAACACACAGGATTATGTCTGGCATTATACTTGTTTCCGCAGGGAATTGTGCAATCACTGTTGCACCATTGCCGCCCTCTGGCTATTTCTCGGTTTGACAAGTTTCTTTTTCCAGTCTGTCTTTCATTCTATACATCTTTTTTTTCTGTTTGTTTATCCATTTATCTCTTTCTATAAGCATGTGTATAAGCAAACACTAAACATGCACATAGTCATCATAGATATCCCAAGTCATGTCTACGTTTTGCCCAGCCTTTGTACCTGTATATGTATCATACATAACATAATATGTATTACTAGTTGTACTTTTTTGTGAAAAGAGTATTGATGCAAGCGTGAATCCTTGAATGAAAGCCAGCAGACCTATTGTGTTACTGCTCTGGCCTTCTCTTGTAGAGGGTC
>BOPN01004824.1:27500-32500 GCA_017312705.2 Penaeus japonicus
ATTACCATCGGCGCTGTCTTAATACAACAGTAGCGTATGGAATAGCAACCTCTAGCCTTTTTTCGCAGGCCTTGACACCCCGGCAGTTTTACTACAGTGCCTACGATAGAGAACTCATGGCGTAAACATAATGTGATGGATCACAAGCCCCTGACCTTCGCCCTACACCCCAGGCATCATCGCCAGTCACCTCGCGAGGGAGACACCTCGACTACCTCTCCCAGTTCACGACCGATATGGATAGGGATAAGCTAGGTTTGTGGAGCAGATGCACCGCCGGGCTTAAATGCGCTGAGGCGAGCCCGCCTGTGTCATCGTGTGCTGACTCGTGAAAGAATTTGCCAACGAGTATTGACTCGACCTGAGCTTGGTCCTTGTATCCTTATCTAGGCACGGCGGTGACCGCCAGGCAACAGTGGCACCTCACGAGCTTAGACAGGGCTCGATCTGCCGACCACGGGGATGGGAGGTCGGCGCGCTATCCATTGCACTACCGGATGGCTTCACGACCGATGTGAGACATGTCCGCCAATATCCTATCCAGACTCATCTCATCCACAGCAAGGTCGTGTGACCTGCCATTAACGAGAACGTCAGACAGTGATGCCGCACCTGCATTGAGTATGAGAGAAGATTCCAGATAACAAGTTCCACCATGTCCACCTAAACATCGTTAGACCCCTACGATCAAACGAGGGTTACTCCTACATCCTGCCCATATTTGATCGCTTTAGTAGATGGCCCAATTCATGGCATCAACGCAGCTACCGTACTCAAGATCTTCCATAGAACTTCAGAAAAATGGTCAGATGAGCCTTCCTCTCTTTCTAATTCCGTGGAGTAAGTACATTGTTAAGTCACGCGAAATTTATTCGGCTATACAACTTATGAAAATCACAGCATAGTTGATAGTTGAACAAATTTTCAACGTTTAGCAGTGACGATAGCTTATGATTATGTACGATTAACAATCGTGCGCCCTTAATTAAGCGCCGCTTACCTTGTGTCAGAAGTTGAGCTTGGGCTTGGTAGGCACACACCTTAGAATATGAGCGTTTGACAGATGGGCAAGAAAGGTAATAATTCGTCTCAAAACAGGTTCTTGAGGCGAATAACCTTCCTCCGATCGTGATGGGGCCGAAGGAAGGCATCGCTCTCATCAACGGCACGCAGCTGATCGCCTCGCTGGGCGCCGAGGCCCTGGAACGCGCGGAGACGGTGGCGCGCCAGGCCGACGTGGTGGCGGCACTCACGCTCGAGGTCCTCAAGGGCACCTCCCGCGCCTTTGACAGCGGTAGGTCTCGCTCGTGTGCCCCACGTCTCACTCACACGTTATCCACTTCGTAAAATTGGGAATGAGAAAAGAAATACATATAAATAAATCTATAACAATGAGGTTGTGGTTTTGTAAACGGATACAACCCCTTTCTTCTTCACTTGTTATAAGGACAATTAACTGGTTCATTGGAATTACCTATTGAATTAAAATTATTTATTGAATTAAGATAAAATTCTGCCATGCTATACATGTAAAGCTAATATTTATGATTATACAGCCATGACCGTAATAGTCACTGGAATAAAGATAAATAGATAAGGTCAACTAACTCTATAATGAAGAAAATTATGTATAGACCAGAACATAACATTAAACTATGATTTTCTTATACAGATGTACACAAGCTGCGGCATCACAAAGGTCAGATTGAGGTGGCCAGGCGAGTAAGAGGACTTCTGCACAGCGACACGCACCCTTCCGAAATTGCTCGTAAGAGAGAGAGAGAGAGAGAGAGAGAGAGAGAGAGAGAGAGAGAGAGAGAGAGAGAGAGAGAGAGAGAGAGAGAGAGAGAGAGAGAGAGAGAGAGAGAGAGAGAGAGAGAGAGAGAGAGAGAGAGAGAGAGAGAGAGAGAGAGAGAGAGAGAGAGAAAGAGAAAGAGAAAGAGAAAGAGAAAGAGAAAGAGAAAGAGAAAGAGAGAGAGAAAGAGAAAGAGAAAGAGAGAGACAGAGAGAAAGAGAAAGAGAAAGAGAAAGAGAGAGAAAGAGAAAAGAAAAAGAAAAAGAAATAGAAAGAGGAAGAGAAAGAGAGAGAGAGAAAAAAAAGAAATCTTATACAGATGTACACACGCGGCGGCATCACAAAGGTCAGATTGAGGTGGCCAGGCGAGTAAGAGGACTTCTGCACAGCGACACGCACCCTGCCGAAAGTGCGCGTAAGAGAGAGAGAGAGAGAGAGAGAGAGAGGGAGGGAGGGAGAGAACAGAAGAAAGTAAATAGAAAGAGGACGAGGTGGAGGGAATGGAAGTGAGGAAGAAATAGATCAGAGGCCGAGATAGAGGGAGAGGGAGGGGGAAGGGGGAGAGGGATCATGAAAGAGCAGATGAATGGATACATATTTCCAAAGACATAATAGATAGAGAGGGAATGGGAAAAGAAAGAACAAGTGATATGGCTAAATCATCCAACTTGGTAATTAGATTAAGAAACAAATAAATCTTCAAATTTCTCCTTGGCCATTCATGTGACACACAAGGAGAATCGTCTTTTCTTCGTAAAAGTAAAGGACTTCTGTGGTCCTGCAAATGAGATTTTTTCCCTCTTGTAAGAATAAGTTTTAAATGAATACATAAAATCGTAAAGCAGGTTATATTTCATTAATGAATATCAAAGGTCATTTGTATATGACCTTTCATTCGGAATAACATAGTTTATATACGTTTGCATATTTTTTGAGTCCCCGTCACCTGTCGCACCTCCATTGCTGTGTTGTAGATTTGATTCTAGGGTTATCTTTAAGTAAATTATCCTCCTGTAAATATATCAAAATCCATTTGGATTCTCATTAATCATATCTCGTGATATAGGATGTATGGACACGTCACAAAACGCTAATGATGCAACGAGAGAGTTAATGCAGATGCCCCTAAAGATACACTAGGCTTCCCATGTTTCTTTTAGACTAGGAAATACATAGTGTGCATGCATTGGTATGAATATGTGTCCATCTAATTTTTGGTTATTCATTTATCCATTTATATATCGATTTATCTATTTACAAGTGTGTGAGTTGATACTGTGACCTTCTCACCAGAGTCGCACAGGTTTTGCGACCGCGTGCAGGATGCGTACACGCTGCGATGCTGCCCGCAGGTTCACGGCGTAGTCCACGACACCCTGAAGTTCGTGAGGGGCATCCTCACCGACGAGCTCAACTCCGCGACGGACAACCCGGTAGGTTCACTGGCGGTCGTGCGCCTTTTCTCTGTTTCCTATCTTCCCTATTCTGATCTTCGTTTTGCATTGCTCATGCTAATAATGAGCAATGCAAAGATGAGCCATACCAAAATGAATTATATAACGCTGATAATGGTAACAATGATTGTTTACGTTATTATCAAAACCATCATCACATAAGTATTAAGAAACAATGGTATCGGTAGCTAGAATAAAAATGTCGATACTAATGATAACAGCAGTGAAAAGAGGGTTGGTAGGAATGGAAGTTATGATTTTAATAATCATAATAATGAATATTATCAGTATTACTGTTATCGCCATTATGTCTTTATGGAATTGTAAACAACTGCTAGTGTCCATCACTCCCCAACGCACCGTGTCCCGCCAGCTCGTGTTGTCGGAGCGGGATGAGATCATCAGCGCCGGCAACTTTCACGGCGAATATCCGGCCAAGGCGTGCGACTACCTGGCCATCGGCATCCACGAGATCGCTTCCATGTCCGAGCGCAGGATTGAGCGACTCGTCAACCCTGGTCAGTGTGTCCACTTTGTGAAGCGCGGTTTAGTTGGCATCTATTCTTATACAGCCTGTGACGAAATAAGCCACCCTTTTTAATGTGAAACTAATCTTCTTTCGTTCTTCATGGCGGGTTATTAATGAGGCTATATTCACAGCCCTGAGTGAGCTTCCAGCTTTCCTGGTGAAAGAAGGAGGCCTCAATTCCGGCTTCATGCTGGCCCACTGCACTGCTGCTTCCCTCGGTAGGTGGAGTATGGTTTACACGGTTTTCTCATTGCTCATACATTTGGAAAAAGGAACACGCATACTTACACATTATAACACAAACATACGAACTAAATAAACGCATCCCTATACAAATACACGACTGCTGTAATAATTCTTACTCTCAATGCCTTGACCTTGCCGGCAGTGTCGGAAAACAAGGTCCTGTGTCATCCGGCCAGTGTCGACTCCCTCACCACCTCGGCAGGAACGGAGGACCACGTGTCTATGGGAGGATTCGCCGCGCGGAAGTCCATCATGGTGGGCGACCTCCGTTGTGCGAAAAATATGTTGAATATGTTTGTTCTGATGAAATGCATTGGCCTTTACACTTGGCACACGAGGAGAGAGAGAGAGAGAGAGAGAGAGAGAGAGAGAGAGAGAGAGAGAGAGAGAGAGAGAGAGAGAGAGAGAGAGAGAGAGAGAGAGAGAGAGAGAAATAACAAGCTTGTCTCGCAGGTGGTGGAGAACGTGGAGCATGTCATTGCCATTGAGCTCCTTGCTGCATGTCAGGCAATTGAGTTTCTTCGCCCCCTCAAGACCACCGCGCCCCTTGAGGAGGTCATCCGAGTCGTCCGGTCCGTGGCCAGGTGAGTCGTGCCGAACCCTCAAGTGACTCACTCGGAGTCCTACTGTCGAAACCTCGCAAGTAGGTCGTGGGGACTGTTAGAGGAAGAAAACGATAGTTCAGGAATCGGTGATGACAAGGATTTCGTTCAGATTTCAGCCAAGGGGAAACCGTAGTGAAATAAATATTTCATTAAGTATTGCAACTTGAGTGAATTAAACATGTGTGGCTAATTTATGTTTTATATCAATGGTCATATTCACAAAAGATGCAATATAAAGGACGTTATGTGTTATTTCAGTGGCTGGTGATATGTAAGAGTTTAGTGATGAGTTTTTTTCAGGAAACATTTTTTGACACGTGCATATTATGTCTTCTACTGGTCACTCCTCGTTCTCTTCTGACACTCTTCTT
>BOPN01004824.1:40000-42500 GCA_017312705.2 Penaeus japonicus
GAAATTTTGTCCACCTTGGGGCACCCAGAATAATCCTGGCTCCTTCATTTTTAGCCAATACAAGCCTCTGCATGAAGTTTGGTGGAACACTGATCAGGGCCACAAAAGCGTAGTCTACGATTGGATGTATCATATGTATGTAGAACGATCCTATGCCTGGCTCCGATATGTTTGCAAGACAGTGCTTTCATGACCCTTACCCCCAAGTATTGAGAGACCGCCACCCACTCCAAGCAGCCAAATACCTTGAACCACCTGATCTTAGTCCACGACCTTGAACCACCTGATCTTAGTCCACGACCTTGAACCACCTGATCTTAGTCCACGACCTTGAACCACCTGATCTTAGTCCATGACCTTGGAAGCTGAGATCTTCAGTTCAATCCTGCAGTATTCCTCAGACAACAGATCTAGACAACGTTGTGCCCTGCTTACATGATACCTCCCAGTGGAAATAATGGCACAATCGTCTACATAGGAGATTAGACTGCATCCCTCTGGAAGCTGTAAGCTGTATAGAGAGAACATACGGGCACTGAACAGAGCCAGAATGAGAACCCTAACCCAGGGTACCCCATTTTCTAATGGCTGGTATTCTGAATGACATCCCTGGAACCTGAACCTGGTTCTCAATGAGGTTAAGTCTATACCGGCGGTACGAGTGTAAAACTCCGACTATGGGTCATTAAGGGTACACCTTGGGTCCGACCGGCTTGTGGCTCTGGCATACCTGACAATCTCCCACAGCAGAGCGAGATTGTCAAGCCTCCTGTGTCATCTAAAATTCCTGTGGCACATATCAACCTTGCAATCAACTTCCTTGCCATTGTAATACCATGAGTCTTTATAGTATCTACTTCATGGACGAGTCATAGGAATAATCAGTGAAAAAGCCTGATCAATGCTCCAAACCAGGCAGTCCTTGTACACATTCACAATGTGAGTATCAGGGGGGTCATTGGCCCTGAGCCACTCAGCCTGGAAAGCCTGCCTGAGAGGGTGACAGTGATCCTGAAATGGTCACTCATGACGGTCTGATCGACTGACCATCTGATCCTTTCTGTCAGAGCCCCGGTGGCAAAGGTGAAGTCTAATACCCCACCTATGAAGTGCGCTAATGATCGCTGATAGGAATCTCAGCAGCATCCGCTGATATCTAAGACTCCACGTCCAGGCTTGTTATACACATAGTACAACATGAGGGGACCCTCGGCCAGGAGGATCTCAAAGGTGAGAGATTAAACACCATCTCCACACAAAAGGGGATTCTCAACCTTGGAACGGGATGGCCGCCCTAGCAAGGGTGATCAGACCCGTAGCTCCACCGGTGCTTGGCGACACAAAGGGATAATACCCTAAGAAGCGGGCTGTGATAGCCTCTTGGGGCATGACAGTGTCAATGCTCTTCTATCGTATAATCGTATAGAGAAAGGCATCTTTAAGAAAGGCCATTTATGTTTCACTGGAGAATGCTTGGATGAGGAACGATCACACTACTCCAAAATAGTTGCATCAGTATCTCCCTTGTTAATGGTTGTCAATGGCGAGTCAAACGACCTTCTTGAACACACACCTTCCGCCGGCATTCTCAGGAACACGAAAAAGCCGAAAGGTGTAATCATGGCCGTCTTGGGAATGTCCTCCCATTGGGGATTTGATGGCACGAGGTCAATCTTTGAAAAGAGAGCTGCTGACAGAAGACCTGAAGGTGAGGAAAGGGGCATCTGTCAAGGGCAATCCAGATGGCGGTAGTCGTCACAGGGGATTCAATTCTTGTCCTTCTTCCTGGCGAGATGAAGAGGAGATGCGCACTGGCTACTAGTATGGCTGAGCCCATCATGTGGCCGGGAATTTCCCGTGCAAGGGCGGCTAGAGTGCGGGCCCCTGACGCAAGGGAGTTACTCGATGGGTTCACTCCGGAGGACAGAGGAAAGGAGCACCCACCATGAACATTGATGGACAAGGCGTTAGCAGGGGGGGGGGGGAGGCTGACCTCAGCTCCTGTGTCGACGAGGAAACGAAGGCTGGAGGAGAAATCAAAGATGAAGAGGAGGCGCCCGTTGAGGCCGCATTATGCTCCAAGTCCCAAGGAAGGCTTTGAATAAAAGCTCACCTTGAGAATGTTAAAGAATTATCCTAACTCTTCTTATGGCTATTTATAATGTAATATCAACTGCCTTCTCCTCGGTCCAATGTCTAATGTCTTGTCTCTTTAATGTCTTCATTGTTTCTTTACGACGGAGACGTTTCTTAAAATGTTATATTCTATTAGATGGTGATATACTTTTTCCGTGTCGCTGTCTAATGTATTTCCTAATAGTACCCACTCCCACCTAAAACAACAGAGCTCTGGGTGAAAAGGTGGCATTCTGCCCAAGTTTTCCTTTCCTTCATAGATTGGTCTACCAGTTTCACTGGAAAGTCATCTACAGTCGTAACTCTCCATCTGATTTATTGACAGTTTGTACTAAAATATTTCTTTTTTGCTTTTATATATCTC
>BOPN01004824.1:52500-55000 GCA_017312705.2 Penaeus japonicus
GTTTTCTTGTACAGTAAGTTTGAGATCAATTTTGAGAGGTTGATGCCATTCAACTTAAGAGATGAGCTTTCCCAGAATTAATTGATGCTGCTACAATTAAATGTTTTTCTCAACAGGTTTCCATGGGGTGAAGAAGCTTTCAATGAGGCCAAGAAAGAAAACAAGCTGATTTTTCTCAGTGTAGGCTACTCAACTTGCCACTGGTGTCATGTTATGGAAAGGGAGAGCTTTGAGAATCCAGATATAGCAAAAATAATGAATGCCAATTTCATTAATGTGAAAGTGGACAGGGAAGAACGACCAGATGTGGATAAAGTTTACATGACATTTGTGACCGTAAGTATGTCATTTATGATAGATATCATATATATTTTTGTATAATGCTCTATAATGCTTGACAAGTACAAGCATTTGAATATGGTATATATAATTTGTAGAGATGATTGTGTCTCTTGATTTCTTACTTATGAAAGGACTAAAGTGGTTCAGAGTTTGTTCTTGTTTTCTGACTGCACTATCTCCCCAAGAGACTGTGGATAGGACTTAATATCTATTTCTTTGGATATGATGGACTTTTCTTTTATATTGAGTGTAACTTTTGACACTGAGAAAGCTGTTTTGTATCTTTACTTTCTACATAAGTATATTGAAATATCTGACCAGTAATTATAAGACATTTTTACATTTCCAGGTTACATTTTACTTATCATGTCTGGAATCCTCTCATTTTGATTTTTAGTTCAATTTTTCCTCTATAAAAACTAGATTTAGAGCATAATTATATATTCTATAAACATCAGAAGGATATTGATAGCTCTCATTTGTATTTGTAATTTGTAGAGAAGTAGATATTGATATTTTCATTACTTATTTGTCATTTTGTGAGGAGTGAACAATTGCTTTATAAATAGAAATTTTAGCAATGAAGAATGTCATTTTTTCTGTATCAAATAATCAGCCAATCAGTGGAACTAATGCATAGGGGGATGCAGTATCATATCCTTGCCGTCCTCTTTGGTAACAGCCACAAAGGTCCCTTTTCATGAGCTAAGCATGGGCACAACTCCTCTAGACTGAATGTGTTTGGCTGAGTTACCAAAATCATGACATTGAAAGTCATCCCCCATATCTTCCCACCCAAAATTGTCTCTAGAAAGGGAACCTGATGGATGAGATCATGAACAGAATGTTGGGCCAAGTGTCTGTGTAGCCAGAGTTAGCAGTCCTTGAATGTGTGAATAACTGGCCCTACACTGGTCCCACTATGTAGCCATTAGAA
Organism: Penaeus japonicus; assembly: GCA_017312705.2. Lineage (NCBI taxonomy): Eukaryota > Metazoa > Arthropoda > Malacostraca > Decapoda > Penaeidae > Penaeus > Penaeus japonicus. The sequence goes on from BOPN01004824.1 coordinate 53,780, forward strand.
GGACCCCCAACCCTGTAAACTATACTTTATGATGCTATACAAAAGCTTGTTGCAAAAGCCATAGGATATACTCCAGGTATCACTACCATGCAGCAAAACTGGTAAAATCAGGGTCTTGAGGACATATAGTTTAGGCTCTCTGCAGTATCTCCAAATACTCTGAGACACCTGTTATAAGACCAGTCCATCTGTTGACTTCCTGGTCTGACAGCCCAGAGTAATGAACTACACGACTTTGATATTTTTAACCCATTGCTGATGAATCTGTTTTGACTCCAAATGGTCGAAGATATTTCAAAAGCGTAAGCTTAACATCTCAGGCTATTTGCCTACACTGGCCATGGCCAAGCACTACACGCTCTATCACCCAGTTCGCCGGCCCAAAAGGACAACCATAGTAAAATATCTGGTCCCTGGTGGCTGGTCCTACCACTACTCCATTTGATATCTTGTCACCTAGCGTTAACCAGTTAATGTCTGAGTGATTTTGATATCCTCACTGCAAAAATGTATCAGTTGAGCAGGTTCTCTTAGTAGACCCCCAATGTCCTAGATCTTGGTGTAGATTCATGAGAGCACTAAACTCAGGGGTTCACTTCATTGTTAACCCATTCGCGCCGGTGACGACATAGTCAAGGCCGGCGTGCCAGGTGATCGGACGTACAGTGCTCGCTCACGGTTAGTACGCCTGAGAATCCCGAGGCATTAGGCTTATATCTTTGAATATCGTTTAGAGCTGAAATAGAACCATCGTGAAAAGGTTAAAAACATTGAGAGCCGCCACTAGGGTTTCCAGAGACTCAGACAAGATAGAAACATTTCTACACTTCCTTTCTCTTTTTCTCTCTTCTCTCTTCTTTCTTCTCTCTCCTCTCTCCTCTCTTCTCTCTTCTCTCTCCCTCTCCCTCTCCCTCTCCCTCTCCCTCTCCCTCTCCCTCTCTCTCTCTCCCCCTCTCTATCCCCCCCTCTCTCCCTCTCTCTCTCCCTCTCTCTCTCCCTCTCTCTCTCCCTCTCTCTCTCTCTCTCTCTCTCCCTCCCTCCCTCCCTCCCCCTCCCTCCCCTCCCTCCCTCCCTCCCCTCCCTCCCTCCCCTCCCTCCCTCCCTCCCTCCCTCCCTCCCTCCCTCCCTCCCTCCCTCCCTCCCTCCCTCCCTCTCTCTCTCTCTCTCTCTCTCTCTCTCTCTCTCTCTCTCTCTCTCCCCCCCTCTCTCTCTCTCTCTCTC
>BOPN01004824.1:60000-63632 GCA_017312705.2 Penaeus japonicus
CTCTCTCTCTCTCTCTCTCTCTCTCTCTCTCTCTCTCTCTCTCTCTCTCTCTCTCTCTCTCTCTCTCTCTCTCTCTCTCTCTCTCTCTCTCTCCCTCCCTCCCTCCCTCCCTCCCTCCCTCCCTCCCTCTCTCCCTCCCTCTCTCCCTCCCTCTCTCCCTCCCTCTCTCCCTCCCTCCTCCCTCCCTCCCTCTCTCTCCCCCTCCCCTCCCTCTCTCTCTCTCTCTCTCCTCCCTCCCTCCCTCCCTCCCTCTCTCCCTCTCCCTCTCTCTCCCTCCCTCTCTCCCTCCCTCTCTCCCTCTCTCTCTCTCTCTCTCTCTCTCTCTCTCTCTCTCTCTCTCTCTCTCTCTCTCTCTCTCTCTCTCTCTCTCTCTCTCTCTCTCTCTCTCTCTCTCTCTCTCTCTTTTGCTCTCTTTCATTCTCCTTCTCTTTCCTTCTTTATCTTATTGTGTTTTTTTGGAACTGCTCATTATAATAGTCTTTTATTTCACATTTACAGATGTTATGCTCAGCTGTCAAGATCATATGAACCACAGTATGGAGGATTTGGAGAGTCCCCAAAGTTTCCTCAACCAGCCAATTTCAATTTCCTTTTTACATATTATGCACTTAACCCTGACCAGGATGATGCAAAGGTAAGGAAAATATATTCATTTGCAACATGCATGTGACATGAAAGCCTTGTCTTGCATTTTATCTTATATAGGAATTCACTCTTGTATTTTATTTTATTTATTTTTTTATTTTTTTTTTTTTTGCAGCTAGACTTATGAAAATATTCCATTTTTTATTAGTAGTGTTTATTATCCATATTGCCATTTATTTCCAAATTTTAAGTTGTATATTTGTAGCAACTGTGTTAATATATATAAAGTAATGCATATCTCTATAGATGGCTTACTATGAGAAAAAATGAAGAAACCACATAACTGTACATATCACTTTAGCTTTTATGGCTTATTGTGTATTTTTTTCTGTTATTCATACATTTTAGCATAAACTAGTCATTGCTTCATTTAGTTTATTTGCTTGATAGTCCCCAGAATGGTAAATTGTTTAGAATAAATGGGGAGAAGATGGATAGTATTACATCCAAGCAACATGCATGGCAGTCATAGGAGATACATTTAAAAAATTGGTTTCTTCATGATCAGCAATAGAAGAAAATTGGAAGGATATTTTAAGTGGATGATTCACAAATTTACAATGAAATTTCTGGAGTATATCTCTCACAAGCTCTGATGAATGGGCTGCTGCAGTGTCAAAATTGAGCAACTGAGGATTGTGGAATTTTCCTGGTGCAACAAACTGTAAATGGCAGATGCTGTTGCATATGAATTTCATTTGTCCTTTAATATGATATACCCATCATATATGTAGATACCTTCTTATATTTTTTATATGTTTTATTTTTTTTATATTATATTTTATTTTATATATATATATATATATATATATATATATATATATATATATATATATATATATATATATATATATATATATACATATATATATATGTATCTATATATATATATATATATATATATATATATATATATATATATATATATATATATATATATATATATATATATATATATATATATATATATATATATATATATATATATATATATATATATACATTAACATATTTCTTAATGTTTTTGTATTTATATGCTCATATATATGTACATATATGTACATACATAATTACATACACACATACACAAGCATGCACGCACGCATGCATGCACCCCCCCAACCCACGCAAACACCCACCCACCGACAATAACACCCACCCTCCCACACACGCACACACACACACACCCACACACACACACACACACACACACACACACACACACACACACACACACACACACACACACACACACACACACACACACACACACACACACACACACACACACACACACACACACACACACACACACACACACACACACACACACACACACACACACACACACACCTGCACATACACATTCACACACCTACACCTACATACACAATCAATACCTGTATATACACATACACATACCTACACATACGCATACACAAACCAACACATACATGTACACAGACTTTCACATACACATATCTACATACACTCCCACTGCCACCCCCACACACACACCCTAACCCCAACCCCAACCCCAACCCCAACCCCAACCCCAACCCCAACTCCAACCACCCACAGTATTAATTCTGAAGCTCCCCCCTTCTTGGTCACAGCCCATGCTAATCAATGCTTTAGTTTGGAAACCGTTATCTGCTTCTCCAGGATCAAAGACATGAGGGAAAACATTCATCTGATTTCTAACTCATTCCAGTGACTTTATAATTAGCCTAGAACAGCAGCCAGGAATCTCATGATTCTCTCACAATACTGGGTTAAATGCATGACAAACGATATCTGCTACTATTGGTGTTCTTATGATTGTTAGAAATGCCGCAATTGTGCAAACCATTAGCAGAGCAAAAGCAAAGGAATGCTCCACACAAGAAATGTAAGCATTCTTTGATAAAGCCTTCCCAAAAGGGTCATATTTGTCAACCCCTTAAAACTCAAAATCTATAGGCCTGTAACATATAGAATACAGAACAGTCTCTATTGTCATGGCATGCATAGGAATTCAGACCCATCCATCATCATTGAATAAGCATTACCAGCATGACCAGCTATAAGCATTACCACTCAGAAGCACTATGTAGGCAAATAAGCAGAAAGAGACATTAAATTGCCGTGAAAAATGAATGCTTAGCACAGTGAAAACAGGAACTCCTAAATATCAAAAACTGCATTTGAAAATCACTTATGGGATCTATTTCATTTCAATTTTCTTTAGAAAGGATTGTGCTTAGAAAAAGAAAATGAACACCCATGTGGGCAATGCCTATTGATATAACTGTAATACCTTTTAGAAGTAATTAAAAATTAGACAAATATGTTTGTTGCCACTTTCAGGTTGTTTTCTTGGAGATACTTTTTGAGTACCAACTAAATGCTTTCTTACTGTTTAGAATAGATTTTATTTTCTGAACAAAAAACTCTACTCCTTTTATAAAAGACTTTTCAAAAAATTCTCTGTAGTTTTTAAGTGAATTCCTCTGCAGATTTGTATTAGATAGTTAACCCATTGGTTGCGATATTAAATTTATATTTGTGCAGTAGGATGGCTGGTTTATATTGTCTGGCACGGTGCCATCTGCTGCTAATGGGTTAAAGTAGTTTCCAGGGTCTCTTGCATATTGTTAGTATTTTGTGGTGCTGTATATCTCATTTTTGTTATTTATACTTTTGATTAGGTCTTTCCGAAGTGTGCTGCTTTCAAGGAAGTAGTGCTGAAAACCTCTTGATTTTGGTATAGTAATTAGATTATTGGTGAACTTTGTTGTCATTTCTTTCTTTCTCTTTTTCTTTTTCTACTTTGCATGGGAAATTGAGCTTCTGTTATAAATAGTATTTAGTCATGCATAAGTATATTATTCAACTCTAGATCCTTGTTATTTTACACTCTCTCTCTTTCTCTCTCTTTCTTTCTTTCTTTCTTTCTTTCTCTCTCTCTCTCTCTCTCTCTCTCTCTCTCTTTCTCTTCTTTTTTT
>BOPN01004824.1:63732-68732 GCA_017312705.2 Penaeus japonicus
ACACACACACACACACACACACACACACACACACACACACACACACACACACACACACACACACACACACACACACACACACACACACACACTTACTCTCAAACATAAAAATAAAACGTCTGCAAGAGGCAAGATTAAAATAATTAGAGAAACATTCTTTGTATATCTTCTCTGGATTTAATTGCTCTGTCATTGGCTTTTTGGTACAACATAATTCTACTATGATAGTATCTTTATATTTAATGAATGTTCTTCATGTACAATATTTTGATTCTAATAAGAGACATTTATTCCCAACAGAAGAGCTTAGAAATGGCAATCTTCACCTTGAAGAAAATGGACCAGGGAGGCATTCATGATCATGTGGCTCAAGGATTTGCAAGGTACTATAATTGTATTTATTTTTCTGTATAAGAAGCAAAGAAATTTACACATTTTCTGGAATTGTGATGTGGCAGTAAGAAATTTATTTTCAAGATTTGTTTATATGCTTCTATCTATAATTAACTCCAGTACTCCAGGTATTGAGATCATCGAGCAGTGCACAGCGATAGGGCAATCAGGTATTTTAACATACCTCATGACATTCCCCTGTTGTTAGACAGATCTAAAAGCAAATGTCCTACTGCAGATGCATTCAGACAATTCAAGAAAATGCCAATGGAACTCCCAGTTTAACCCATTGACAGTGGATGGCATGATTTGCTGCCTAGGCAGAGTCGGTCGTAGACACGGATGGCACCATGCCAGACAATGTAAACCGGCCATCTGACTGTATACATATTTTGTTAAAACCGTGACCAATGGTTTAAGGAGTGTATACCCCCACCAATTTCACTTTTAACCTCAGTCCCCCTATGTTGATGACATTCTTATCCATTATTTAACTGACTTGTTATTGCTTAGGGTACATCCATCGTAATGTTACCACAAAGTCATGAGATTCTCTTTGCCTTTCTTAAATTATATTACCTTTTATCTCATGTATTCCTTATTCAGTTGTGAAGCAAAGGCATGATAAAGACTATCAGTCTATGTCAGCATACTGTTACACTTTTCAGTGTCACACACCTTTACTCCAAAAAAGGGTCCATACCATTAGCCCATTCGCGCCGGATGACGTGCTGACACGTTTCGTGGTTTTTGCGTCAGGTGCCGATGATGAGATATCTGGTCAAGGCCGGCGCTCGGGGTGAGTGAGCGGGCAGCCCAGGCTTGCGGCTTGTGTGCCTGAGAGTCTCGAGGCGTTAGGCTTATGCGTTCGTAAACCCTGGCATTACGAGCATACAAAGAATCGCCCTAGGGTGAATGGGTTAACCCGTTGCTGACGGGGGATAGATTTGCTTACACAGGCTTCAAGATGAGTTTTATTTCTGATTGAGGCAGCTTCTGCAACATAATTTGATTTTTCCCACTCCCTTTTAGTCACTCATTGTAGAGCTAGAGACATTTTTGTGTTTTGTTTTTTTGTGTGTTTTACTGTTTTTAGAAATTTATATCTGTCATATCACAGGCTCCATCAATTCTGCAGTTGACTAAAATTGTAGTTCAGGGTCCATATCAACTCATTTTTTTCTTTATAATCAATGTGATAGAAGTATTACTGTTTTAGGGGGGGGACAAAAGGCAACTTTATTTTTTCGTATTTCTGTGTTGTCACAAACAAACGTAACTTATAACCATCCAAAACGAAGAGGTAGAGAAGAGGAAGGAAACTTGTGCTTTTGACAGTGAGTTCCACAATAAAAGACATCCCTACTAGCACAGGGACACATTGTAAGCATTGGGCATGGTGTAAGTCACCTTCCTCCTCTCGTTCTGCCTGCACATCTTTCATCTGCGGTACTTTAGAGCAAGAGGTCGGCAACGATGTGCCATCCCTCCATAGAGATATTGCTTGCTAGAGACCGTAGATGGGTGCCATTCAAGGCTCTCTCTCCTGCTGGTGCTAGAAGAAAGTGGTGCCATCTAGGTTTTGGAAGTGAGTTGAAACCCATTTTGCTTATTCCCGCCGGCGCTGTTCCGTCTTTGCATGGCTGCAATGCCGGGGCTCTCGAACGCATAGGCCTAAATCAATTATACGATTGACGGCGCATGCCGGCACCCGGCGCTATGCATATTACATAATCGCCGCATTGCTATATTGCAATACGTCTATATATGCAATATTGCTATATTGCATATATCTTTGACAGATAGATGAAATGATAGTAAAGATATCAAAGTAAAAAAGATGCCTCCATGGGCCAGTAATTCACAAGGGACCAGATCCAAGAGACAGTTGGCAATGTTGCAACTGCTGAACACTGTCGCAAATTCCTGAAGTTGGAACAAAAAACAATCAGAAATTTTGTTATACTGGATATCAAAGAAAACATTAGAATATGTAAAATTTAGATCTAAACCAAGTCATAGCCTGTAAAAAGTCCTGGCTGATCATGTGCATAGCAGGTGTCTGCCGCTTCAGCAGGTTAACCCATTTATGCTGGTTGACGTCTTATTACGTGATCGGAAAATATCCCCATACCAAGGTGACGACCTGAGACGTTGTGCTTTTTCTTGCTGAGTTCTGGGTGGGGCAGTTGTGACATTCTGAAACCTCAGCAATAGATTGCTAGATTGTTCTTAAATATAATCATTTTTCATGATTTCTTATACTTTGTTACTTTAGTTTAGGTGTCTGAACGTTATGAAATGAGATATAATGTAAAAAAGGACATCACAGAAAATAATGTGATATTGATGACATCATGGTAATTTCTGCTTATTATTTATGTTATTTTTGTTTTGGTTAAAAAAAAAATTAAGAATAAAACATGTTTTTGGTGCCCCACTAAGAGATTGCTCTCCATTGGTAATTTCACATAGAAGGGAAGAATATAGGCAAAGTTCAATAAAATAGCACTAGAAAAGCATTGCTATAACATGTTTTTTTTTACTGAAATTACACCTCTGAACAATATTTGTACATAGTAGATGCATTCATGAAAACCAGAATAGAGTAGGTGAAAAACGCTCTGAGAGGTTCAGCACGGTCCCGCTCAGCGGGAAAACACCCTGGCACAAAGCATTGCACGCTTGTTATCTTCCCAGTGTAAGCAGTAGGCAAAAATATGTCCTGTCTTGATTGGGTTAAAATAGGGTTTAGCGATTGGCAAGCAATATAAAATTTTATTTACATCATTTTCAAGGTCTCTTGTCAGTTCTGCTGAAATCTCTCATTCCTGTACTATATGCTTCTCATTACTGACTTCAACAACATTTGTTTCAGCAGAGTCAAAATTAGCTCATTCCTTTAGGTAAGAGGTGGGTGATTGTCAGACTCATTTTGAGAGTGTGCTACTCATTGGTAGGCCAGTGTAATGAGTTTCTTCAAAGTTGCAGTTTAAACTGCTTTAACCCATTCACACTGGTTGACGTGATAGCACGTATTGTGGTTTTCGCGTCAGACGCCCTGGACGAGCTATGAGGGGAAACCGTGCTCTCGGGTTGAGCGAGCGGGCAACCCAGGCTCGCGGCTTGTGCGCCCGAGAATCTCGAGGCGTTAGGCTCATGCGTTCGAGAACCCCGGTATTGTGACCGCTTAAAGCCGGAACGGCCCCGGCGTGAATGGGTTATGGATCAAGATGCAGTGGGAGTCACAACTGCCATGGTTGCAAGTTGTGTCAAGGTTGATTTGCAGCTGACTTCTTGGATCTGGCCTCTGAGGTATAGCACAGCATCTAAATCAAAATTCTTCCTGGTCATCCCAAACTGCCAAATTCCAATAGGAGCACCATCTGCTTAAGCAAAAGATTTCAAAGGAAGAAATACCAACTGGCTGAGATCTGTGATTGGATAGTTCAGAGCAGACTGTTATCAATCCTAAATGAAAAATTAAATACAAACTGGGTTATAAGAGTTTTAGTTGCAAAGTGTTGGAGTATGTTCAGTATACCATACCTAGAAAATGTGATAAAACTAGTGACAATTAATATAGAAACATGAACAGGATTTTTTATGTACATATTTTCATGTTAGAAGTTTTTTTTATACAATACATATCAACTTATTTAGTGTATTCAGTAACAAGTAGGGTTAGCATGATTTGAACCACATAACTGAAACTGATTTCAATAAGAGTAACAAAATCATTATTTTGATAAAGAAATAAGTTGTTTTCCAATAGTTTTGCAAAGCAATGTAGAATACTGTAATGGGGCATTACATACATACACTTATTCAGTATGTATGTTTCAATGATAGTAAGATAGTATAATTAAGATATGTGAAACTGAATACAGGATTTCATCATAATGTCCAATGACACTAAACTTCATAATCTAGTTATTAAAGATTGCTTGAAAGCTGCTGTGTTTCTTATCAGTATAGGGAGATAGACACCTGTTGGCAGAGGCGGGGGAGCAAAAGGCTAGCTGACCGCTCCCTGCTGGAAAGTGGAGTTCGTGAGGGAGTGAAGGATGGATTGTGTGTAAGATGTGTAAGTCTTGGAGTGTGTCGGAGTGTCGGAGAGTGAGCCTGTCTGATCTCAGGTCGATCTTACATCTTACCTGCTGGGTCACTAAATAGATTCCTAGTCAGGTTTTTTTCTTGGTTGGACATTTCCTTGTCTTTATAGCATATCGTGAACACGTGGTTCTGGCGTATCACCTCATCGCACATATTGTTCGGCCACCTGTTGACTAAGTCATCCTCGACTTGCAAAGTATTATGGACATGAAGTCGTGCTAGAAGGGCAAACTTGTCATCCTGTCTTGCATGGATCAGGTCAACCTCAAACTCTGGTGGTGATGTCTTCCTGTCCTCACTGTCAGCATGTCTTATTTGTTCTTTTGTTTTCTATATTCTTCTGTATTTGGTTGCTGCTTTTTGGTTAATTTGCAGGCAGGCCTTCCACATTATCAATTGACAGTGTATGGCTGTCTTCTTCAATGGATGTTACACTCTTGGTTGTTGGGAAATGATAGACATGCTCTCTCTTCTGGGCGTTTTTGGTGCCT
>BOPN01004824.1:76090-98590 GCA_017312705.2 Penaeus japonicus
GTGGAATTAAATTTTCTTTTCAATTTAAGGCTTTCATCATTTTGGATTTTAAAATGGTATCATCCTTTTGAATAATGCTACTTCTTGAAAAATAATATATTTATATTTATATATTTTATATATGTATATGTATATCCATATGCATATGCATATGCATATGCATATGCATATGCATATGTATATGTATATGTATATGTATATGTATATGTATATGTATATATATATATATATATATATATATATATATATATATATATATATATAAATATATAAACATATATATACTGGAAGACAATTTAAAGTTCATAGTTTTGTAATGCATTGTAGTCTTGTATGTATAGTAGAGTATAGTTTATTAATTTATCCTGAAGACAGCATTAAACCCTTAACAATAGATGATGTGATGTTCACGCCATTGCCTGGCTGGTCCTCCCACCGGAAAGACCAGTCAATGATAACTTTTAGGAATATGATTAAAGTGATTGAGTCTGAACGCGTACTTTCAAGCACTTTACATGTGAGTGAGCACTTTTGCCAAATACTGTTATTACTAAAAGAGTACTGATAAAATGCATTGATATTTTTTTTACCAGCATAGATGTCAAGAGTACTTTAAAGGAATCTCTGCCCTCCTCTGCTTAAAGAATTGCTCACAGTAGGATGGAAGATGTCAGATTCAGTGAATAGATACCTTTTGATGACCCTTAGGCAGTAGTGTCAGAATGAATAATTTATTGTGATATTGTACAGAACAATTTTTTTATAAATATTGAACAAATCTTTATAATAAAGCAAATGTACAGGCAAGGTGCAAGGATAATGTAAGATGTTTGTACATATTTGTGAATAAGTTTCTCACATACAAAAGGTTAATAAAATAATTTAGAGTAAAAAATAAAAGCTATCAGAAATTATATTAAAAAAAATTGTTAACAGGATCCCCATGATGAACTGAAGAATCAAAATGTTCTTATTGAACATTGTACTATTGAAGAGACTGGAGAGGAATTTGATCTAAGTGAAGAGGAATGTAAAGCTGCACTTTCAAAGGCTTGCCAAATACTCTATGACATTCGACAGAAAAGGCCAAGACCACACTTAGATAACAAGATGCTGACATCATGGAATGGTAAGTCAAAAATTTATCTTTAAAGTCTGCACTTAAAATGAAAAGAGAAAAATGGGTAAGGAAGAGGGACAAAATATACTATATACAGATCTTACATATATATATATATATATATATATATATATATATATATATATATATGTGTGTGTGTGTGTGTGTGTGTGTGTGTGTGTGTGTGTGTGTGTGTGTGTGTGTGTGTGTGTGTGTATATATATATATGTTTATATTTATATATTTATATTTATATATTTATGCATGTATATACACATGCACAAAATACAATTAAATATGTTTTGATATGTATGTAAGTGTGTATGGTTATAAATGGTATTTGAAGTTTAGTTGTATGTTCTGTAATTTCCTTTACTCTCCAGGGATGATGCTGGGTGCCATGGCTAGAGCTGGAGCTGTTCTTGGTGAGAAAGCTTACATAGAAAGAGCTATACAAGCAGCTGACTTTGTTAAGACCTATCTGTACAAAGATGGGCTGTTACTTAGATCAGCATATTCACTGGAAGATAGCCAGGTTTCTGTGTGAGTTTTTTTTTTTTTTTTTTTTTTTTTCCTTTTTCTTTTTTCCTTTCTTTTCTTTTCTTTTCTTTTCATTTTTTTTTTAATTTCTGTTCATATCTCTTCTTTTCATTTCTTCTTTTCTTTTCTTCTTTTATTTTCATATCTCTTCTTTTATTTTCTTCTTTTCTTTTCCTTTCTTTTCTTTTCATATCTCCTCTTTTCCTTTCATTTCTTTTCATATCTCTTCTTTTCTTTTCTTTTCTTCTACCTTCTCTTCATTTCTTCTCTTTTTCTTTCATTTTATTTGATTTTCATTTCTTTTCTTCTCTTCTCTTCTCCCTCTCTTCTTTTTCTTTTCCTTTCCTTTCTTTTCTTTTCTTTTCTTTTCTTTTCTTTTCTTTTCTTTCTTTATTTACGTTCTTTCCTTTCCTTTTCTTTACTTTTTTTTTTCCTTTCCATGAATTTCTTTTCCTTTCCTTTCTTTTCTTTTCTTTTCTTTTCTTTCTTTCTTTACATTCTTTTCCTTTTCTTTTCCTCTTCTTTCCTCTTCTTTTCTTTCTTTCCTTTCTTTTCTTCTCTTTTCTTTTCTCTTCTTTTCTTTTCTTTCCCTTTCCTTTCCTTTCTCTTCTTTTCTTTTCCTTTCTCTTCTCTTCTTTTATTTTATTTCCTTTGCTTTCCTTTCCTTTCCTTTCCTATCCTTTCCTATCCTTTCCTATCCTTTCCTTTGTTTTCCTTTTTTTTCTTTTCTGTTCCTTTCTTTTCCTTTCCTTTCCTTTCCTTTCTGTCTTTCTTTCCTCTTCTTTTCTTTCTTTCCTTTCTTTTCTTCTCTTTTCTTTTCCATTCTTTTCTCTTCTTTTTTTCTTTTCCTTTCTCTTCTTTTCTTTTCTTTTCCTTTCCTTTCTTTTCCATTCTCTTTTTTTCTTTTCTTTTTTTCTTTTACTTTTCGTTTCTTTTCTTTTCTTTTCTTTTCTTTTTCTATCTTTTCCTTTCTTTCCTTTTCTTCTCTTTTCTTTTTTTCTTTTCTTTTCTTTTCTTTATTTACTTTCTTTTCCTTTGTTTTCTGTCTTTATTTTGCCTTCTTTTCTTTCATTTCTTTTCTTTCCTTTTCTTTTCTTTCCTTTCCTTTTTTTTCTTTTCCTTTTTTTCTTTTCTTTTCTTTTCTTTTCTTTTCTTTTCCCTTCTCTTCTTTCCTTTCCTTTTCGCTCATATTTTACGTAGATGCTATATATAGAATGCACACTCTCACTCACTCACACTTACACTCACTCACACTCACTCACACTCACACTCACTCACTCACTCACTCACTCACTCACTCACTCACACTCACTCACTCACTCACTCACACTCACTCAACTCACTCACTCACATTCACTCACTCACATTCACTCACTAGCACACTCACTCACTCGCACACTCACTCACTCGCACACTCACTCACTCGCACACTCACTCACTCGCACACTCACTCACACACACACACACACACACACACACACACACACACACACACACACACACACACACACACACACACACACACACACACACACACACACACACACACACAATCATATATATACATACATACATACATACATAGATATATAATATATACACATGCATATGCATGTATAGGTTATCATTTATATAGATAGGTAGATAGATAGATATGTATGTTTTCTTGTTTTACACAGTAAAAATATGATTTTATCTATAAAAAGATAAATATAATACCTCATATGAACTACATAACCTTTTTTTTTTCTAGTGGTTCAAGCCTCGAAGGATTTGTGGATGATTATGCATGGATGGTTCGAGGTTTTCTAAATCTTTATGAAGCTACGCTTGATACGTTATGGCTTGAATTGGCAGAAGAATTGCAAGACAAAGAGAATGAACTCTTCTGGGACACTCAAGAGGCTGGTTATTTTATGACAAAAGAAGGAGATAGCTCTATCTTACTACGAATTAAAGAAGGTATGTATCTTTAAATATGCCCATTAATTTTCCTACTCTGATAAAGATAATTATAGTCGTGAATATCTTAATCTTGTTACAAATGTCAAGGCTATATATATATATATATATATATATATATATATATATATATATATATATATATATATATATATATATATATATATATATATATTACACATACAGATGTGACAGAACTACTATCGTAAGACTGTAGTAATCATCAGATATAGCTGTTGCAGAATTCATTAACTCATTCACGCCGGTTAACTTGCTATCACAGGGTCAAAAAATGTCCCCGGACCTGGGGAACGTCCTGAGATGTGGTACATTTTCTGGCCGCATCCCAGGAGCCCAGTAGTGATATGCTGAAACGTCAGCAATAGATCGCTAAATTGTTCTCAAATATAATCATTTTACATAATTTCTTAAACTCTATTATTTTAGTTTAGGTGTTTGAGTGTCATGAAATGAGACATAACGTTAAAAAAATGATGTCACAGAAAACTACGTGATATTGATGACATCAGGGTAATTTCTGCTTCTTGACCGGTTGAATAGAAAGATCCGAGTCAAAAAACTATTGTAAAATCAAATGTTTTTGGCTAAGAAATAAAATAAAGTAAAAAATTACTATTGCAATACTACTTATAATTTGTTGATTACCCGTGATATCATGCCACAAGGTACATGTACATACTCATATGTATGTGTATGATTATTCTTATTGTTCTTCTTTTCGTTTTGGTAAAAAAAAGAAAAAGTATAAAACATGTTTTTTGATGCCCCACTAAGAGATTGCTTCTACTTTCCTTGGGTATTTTCACATAGAAGTGAAGAATATAGGCAAAGTTCAATCAAATAAAACTAAATAGGCATTACTGTAACATGTTTTTTGATGAAATTAACTCCTCTGAACATGGCAGTATATTCATGTGCCTTTACAATATAAACGCATTCATGAAAACCATAAGAATAGGGTGGGTGAAAAATGTTCTGAGAGGATCAATGCGGCCCCATGCATCAAGAAAACACCCCGGCACGAAGCGTTGCGCCCTTGTTATCTTCCCGGCGTTAGCAGGAGTAGGCAAAAATGCATCCCGTCGTGAATGGGTTAAAAAAAATATTCATGTGTTTGTATTTTGAATTTCCATTAGCATGATTATATGAATGTATATTTTACAGATATAGGTATTTGTTAACCCGTTAACGACAGGGATAGATTTGCTTACACAGGCTCCAGGATGGGTTTTATTTCAAATCGAGGCAGTTTCACGCAACATACCTTGACTTTCCCACTCTCTTTTAGCCACTCATTGGAGAGCTGGAGCCATTTTTGTGTTGTTGTTTTTTTTGTGTGTGTTTTACTGTTTTTAGAGTCATATCTGTCATATCACAGGCTCTATCAATTCTGCAGTTGACTGAAATTGCAGTTCAGGGTCCATATAAGCTCTTTTTTTTGTGATAGAAGTATTGCTGTTTTAGGAGAGGATAACAAACAACTTTATTTTTTCGTAATTGTGTGCTGTCATGAACAAGTATGAAACATATAACCATCCAAAATGAAGATAACATGAAGAGGTAGGAAAGAGGAAGGCATCCCTACTTGCACAGGGGCACATTATAGACATTGGGTATAGTTTGAGTCATATTTCTCTTCTCATTCTGCCTGCACATTTTTCCTTAGGTGGGTGCCATTCAAGGCCCTCTCTCCTGCTGGTGCTAGAAGAAAGTGGTGACATCTAGGTTTTGGATGTTAGGTGAAACCCATTTTGCTTAACCCTCTCTGGACGGGTGGCACAGTACTGTACCGCTCATTGAAAAGCCCAGTGGCCGGGCGGCACAGTATTGTGCCAGCCATTTAATTGATTTAGGCCTAAGCGCTCGAAAGCCCCGGCATTGTGACATTCAAGGCTGGAATGCCCCCATCGTGAGTGGGTTAATAATATGGCAATTATAGCAATTATGACAGCAATTGTCAACATTTCTCACTCATTACTCATAGCACAATAAAATAGCATAGTGATCCAAAATCCCTGAATGTCGTGATGCCCGTTGTCAGGCCAGAGCTCGTGTGTCATGTATGACGAAAAGACACGTCACCCACTGTTAACTGGTTAAAAGACATGCTGGTATATGAGCAATTGGTAAAGATTTTTACCAAGTTGAAAATATGCAAAGTATAGAGACCTATCTGATATATTTCAGAATGTAAAAGGAAGGGGCTTAAATAAGGTCAGGGGGAATACAGATGTTCAAAATGCGAGAATCCTAACAAGGGCAAAATGGACAATTTTCATTGCTTACACTGCTTTTATTCACTAATTATAATGGTAGAGCATATATATGTTTGTATATTTTTGTGTTCTACCATCTTATGAGACTTGTATATGCGATCTGACAGTGTTTATCAATGTTGTAGTAGACTAGAGTTGCAGTATAGGATCCATATCAGTTCATTATGTTCTTTATATAGTGTAATGGAAGAATTACAGTTTTAAGAGAAGACAAAATCATCTTCATTGTTTTCGTATTTGTGTACTTTTCTAAACAAATCTGAAAAAAACAATCATCCCTAATGAAAAATAAATGAAGAGATGGGAACAGGAAGGAGGTCTGTGCATATGACCTCAAGTGTCATATCACAAAGCAGCTATATTGGCACAACGTCAAATTGCAAACGATGCACATGGTCTGGATCATCTTCCTCTTGCACATCCTGCATTGCCAGAACTATAGAGCCAGAGTGTGTCATCGCTCTCTGAAGATAGTGCTTGGTAGAGACCGTGGAAGGATGCCCTTCAAGGCTTTCTTCTTGCCAGTGCTAGGAGAGATTAGTGCCATCTGTGTTTGAGATTTTCAACTAAACTTATTTTGATGAATATCATGGCAGTTATAATGATTATGATTACAATTGGCATCATAAGTCACTAAATAGAGTTATCATTCATAGTGTAACAGAGAAACATTGTGATTCACTCTCCCCAGTGTCAAAAATGCCATGACAACTAATGGCACCTACATGTTGCCACCCATCCTTAGGCCAAATATTTGGTTGATATTTATGTGTTGCCAACTGTCCACAATGGATTAAAGTTTGGTGTAATGTTGAGGATAGTGTTAAGTCCTCTTCGAGTCATTTAATATGTTTCAAAAATTCAGAATTGAGGTATACTTGACAATTTGACTTTCTCCAAACAAATGAAATAATTCATGTATTTTCACAGATCAAGATGGAGCAGAACCATCAGCAAATTCAGTGTCTGTTGGTAATTTATTGCGTCTGAGTCCACTCCTTGATCGGGCAGACTACAAGGAAAAGGCAGAAGCCATATTTCGGTTGTTTGCTGAACGACTGAATAAGATACCAATTGCTCTCCCAGAAATGACAACAGCTCTTCTGATTCACAATAAGCCTCCAGTACAGGTGAGTAGATATAAGTAAAATGTTAACATTTGATACAGTTGTATTAGGGAAGGGAAGCAGTTGACAATCAGAAGCTGAAAATATATGAAATCTTTTATTGTTTGCACTTACAGCTCAGTCATGAATAACAAACATAATTATTAGTCAATATCAATAGAAATAATTTTCATCTTTATAAAGTGTCAAGAACCTCTGTATTAATTGAGGGCCATTGAAGACAACAGTGGTCAAAACGGGTGACAAGTATTTCTACATAAGTATGATATGAGCAAGATGTTAAGAACTTTGTAGAAATATTTATCAGTTTTGTCAAGCCTTCCACTATGGGCATTTTTTGCTGGGTTGTATCACTTTTGCACTGTGTCTTTTTTGTTCAATATGCAAGGTAGTTATTCCTTCACTTGTGTAACCTATATATCATACCGAATGCTACATAGAACCATCCAAATGGAGCCTCCATGGTAGTTCCATTTCTTCAATATTGTAATTTTTTAGTATGCAAAAAGTCAGCTGATGTGACAGGGCCTCTACTGATATGAAATTCTTATCTTTACTTCTGATCTCATGAGCGAGAGAGAGCGAGAGAGAGCGAGAGAGCGAGAGGGAGCGAGAGAGAGTGAGAGAGTGAGAGAGTGAGAGAGAGCGAGAGAGAGTGAGAGAGAGTGAGAGAGCGAGAGAGCGAGAGAGAGCGAGAGAGCGCGAGAGAGCGAGAGAGAGCGAGAGAGCGCGAGAGAGCGAGAGTGAGAGGGCATGAGAGAGAGAGCATGAGAGAGAGAGCATGAGAGAGAGAGAGCGAGAGAGCGAGAGAGCGAGAGAGCGAGAGAGCGAGAGAGCGAGAGAGAGAGAGAGAGAGAGAGAGAGAGAGAGAGAGGAAGAGAGAGAGAGAGAGGAAGAGAGAGAGAGAGAGAGAGAGAGAGAGAGAGAGAGAGAGAGAAGAGAGAGAGAGAGAGAGAGAGAGAGAGAGAGAGAGAGAGAACGAGAAGAAGAGAGAGAGAGAGAGAGAGAGAGAGAGAGAAAGAGAGAGAGAGAGAGAGAGAGAGAGAGAGAGAGAGGGAAGGAGAGAGAGAGAGAGAGAGAGAGAGAGAGAGAGAGAGAGAGAGAGAGAGAGAGAGAGAGAGAGAAGGAAGAGAGAGAGAGAGAGAGAGAGAGAGAGAGAGAGAGAGAGAGAGAGAGAGAGAGAGAGAGAGAGAGAGAGAGAGAGAGAGAGAGAGAGAGAGAAGGAAGAGAGAGAGAGAGAGAGAGAGAGAGAGAGAGAGAGAGAGAGAGAGAGAGAGAGAGAGAGAGAGAGAGAGAGAGAGAGAGAGAGAGAGAGAATCGGAGGCACACTGGAGAAGGAGGAGGTGATGAGGGAAGACTGAGAAGAACACTGGAGTAATAGGAAGAAGATGGAAGAAACTCAGATTCGATTTGATAGAGAGAGGCAGAGAGAGAGAGAGAGAGAGAGAGAGAGAGAGAGAATGGGAATGGATAGAGAAAAAGAAAATAAAGAGGGAGAAAGGGGAAGATAGGGAAAGAGAACAGACAGGGGAGAGGTATGATATGAATAACCTTTCAGAGAGAGACACACAGACAAAAAAGAGGAAAAGTGTAATATGGAATGACCACTCTGAGAGATGCATAAGAACAAGTGATCATACTGAATATATAGGTTACTTTTTGTTACTGTTTTAAACATGTTAGAAGACATATAGGATTAGCAATTTTTGCCTTCACTCTTGAAAGCTTTCTCACTTTTATATTATCTTTGTATATTGTTCTTAACCCGTTGCCAACGGGGGATAGATTTGCTTACACAGGCTCCAGGTTTTATTTCTGATAGAGGCAGCTTCTGCAACATAATTTGATTTTTCCCACTCCCTTTTAGTCACTCATTGTAGAGCTAGAGACATTTTTGTGTTTTGTTTTTTTGTGTGTTTTACTGTTTTTAGAAATTTATATCTGTCATATCACAGGCTCCATCAATTCATCAGTTGACTAAAATTGTAGTTCAGGGTCCATATCAACTCATTTTTTTTCTTCCTTATACTCAATGTGATAGAAGTATTACTGTTTTAGGGGGGGACAAAAAGCAACTTTATTTTTTCGTATTTCTGTGCTGTCACGAACAAACACGAAACTTATAACCATCCAAAATGAAGAGGTAGGGAAGAGGAAGGAAACTTGTGCTTTTGACAGTGAGTGCCACAATAAAAGGCATCCCTACTGGCACAGGGGCACATTGTAAGCATTGGGCATGGTGTAAGTCACCTTCCTCTTCTCATTCTGCCTGCACATCTTTCATCTGCGGTACTTTAGAGCAAGAGGTCGGCAACTTGCGATGTGCCATCCCTCTATAGAGATAGTGCTTGCTAGAGACCGTAGATGGGTGCCATTCAAGGCTCTCTCTCCTGCTGGAGCTAGAAGAAAGTGGTGCCATCTAGGGTTTGGGAGTGAGTTGAAACCCATTTTGCTTATTCCCACCGGCACTGTTCTGTCTTTGCATGGCTACAATGCCGGGACTCTCAAATGCATAGGCCTAAATCAATTATACGATTGACGGCGCATGCCGGCACCCGGCGCTATGCATATTACATAATCGCCGTCTGTGGACGGCACCCGGCGGTATCGGGTTAAGCAAAGAATAACAATGTCTGTTCCTGGTTAAATATATGGTTTTATTTTATTTTCAGATCATTCTTGCAGGGAATAAAGGCACTGATGCAACACAAAAAATGCTGCAAGTGGTCCATGGACGCCTAATTCCAAGCCGAGTCATCATGCTTGCAGATGAGAACCATGAGTCATTGCTTTATAATCGTCACTCTTCCCTAAGGCACTACCACCCCAAAAAGCCAAATGAAACTATTGCCCATGTTTGCCAAAATTTTAGGTGCTCATTGCCTGTCAACAACCCAGAGCAGCTGGAAGAAACACTTAATAATCCAAGCTTTGTGGGAGAATAACATGTTTAATCAGCATCAAGGAGTGGCAATAATAGAATTAATCACTTGAAATTAATTAAACACTACTCAAGCAGGACAGCACAACACATGCACACAACTATGCGCATGTACACTAAAATTAAAATCACACACACACAGACAAACAAACAAACACACACACACACACACACACACACACACACACACACACACACACACACACACACACACACACACACACACACACACACACACACACACTCACCACACACACACACACACACACACACACACACACACACACACACACACACACACACACCACACCACACACACACACACACACACACACACACACACACACACACACACACACACACACACACACACACACACACACACACACACACACACACACACACACACACACACACACACACACACACACACACACCACACACACACCACACACACACACACACACACACACACACACACACACACACACACACACACACACACACACACACACACACACACACACACACACACACACACACACCACACACACACACACCACACACACACACACCACACACACACACAAACACACACACACACACACACACACACACACACACACACACACACACACACACACACACACACACTCACACTCACACTCACACTCACTCTTATATATGCAATTCAAAAGGCATAACATAGATCTAGGGTCCTTTGGTTCCATATAGTATTGAAATATAATTTCCTTGAAATTATTGATTGTTACCTCTGTATTGTTGTATATTTTCCATTGTCATTATTTTTGTTATCCATAGATTATAAATATTTTTTTGTGTGGTGTCCAAAATGTTTTAATTTAATATAACACTAATTAAAGTTCTTAGAATTTTATTATGTGTTTTGATGCATCCTCTCATAATGCAGTAAAGATTTTAGATTTCAAAAGAATCTTTTGTAGATTGTATAATAGGTAAAGTGTATAGAATCTTTTGATTTAGAAATGTTTTTCTAATATCTTCAGACTGGAATAGAAGGTATTAAGGGGTGATTGAATTATTAGAAAAAATCACTATTAATATGATTATATATTTAGCTTGCAGTTTGTTGATTCTCTCCAGCACAGGCAAGGGAGAGAGGGATGTGAACATGAACATGTGCATTCAGTTTTGGCCAAATAACTGAATATGTATATTTCAAAAGTTGTGCCTATATTGTAATTGATATGTAATAGCTTGTTAACCCATTGACAGCGGATAGCATGATTTGCTGCCAAGGCAGAGTCGGTCGTAGGCGTGGATGGCACCGTGCCAAACGACTGTTTACATATTTTATTAAAACTGCGAACAATAAGTTAAGTACCCTCTTCCCCGAAAAAAAAGGAAATAAGCTCAAAAGCCCTCAACAAGCTTTGGAAGCAACTGAGTAGATCCTGTGTTGTTTAGTAATGAGTATTGCAAAAAGTATTTTGGGAAAAATACAACTGATCTTTCTTTCTATTTTATAAAAGCCTAATTACCTTCTTATTGGTATAAAGAAATTAGATATTGGTTGCATGCTTTTTAACCTGGGCAGGGTAGAAAATTCCCCAAACTTTTTTTTTGCACGGGCAATATGTTAAAAAAATATCCGTAGTTTTTTGAGAAGAAGTCAATATGTGTAACATATGATAAGCTGAAAAAATTGGATCCAAGCCTGAATAGATTGTAAACAAATTCTAGAGGCCTCCCTTTTTCCCTATCGTTTCTGGGAGGGGGGGGGTCAGATGGTCAAATACATCAATATTCATAAATTAATAAGGGGTTTGTTGGAATAGACATCTTTGTATACGTATACATACATGTGTGTATTTGGATGTACATGTGTGTGCACAAATGCACATGTATATATACATGTTTATGTGGCTTTAGGTGTGTGGGTGTGGGTGTGAGTGTGGGTGGGTGGGTGTGGGTTTGTGTGTGCATATGTTCATGAGAGTAAATTTGTTTTCTTACCTAATTGTTTGAATATGGGAGAGAGAACTGAGTGCAGCAGGATAGATTGTGGTTTCACTCTTTGAATTAATGTATATTTCTGGCACATATTTTGTTTTCTGGAAAGCTGTTCTATCTATCGATAGTCATATTTAGAAAACTATATTTCTTTACATCCTTCTCACCATGTTTTACTCACACAGTCTTCCTCTTTTATTGAAAGTAATAAAATATTTGATGTCTAACTTCACTACTCCTGGCATATAATTGTATGGCATAATCATATTGCCTGGTTTTCTTCTTTCCTCCAATGTGTAAGGTTTGATATAAAAACATGTCTTCATAGTTCAAATCCCTTAATTACAGAGGCACCCATCTGAGGGCACTCCTCTCATTCGTTCCAGTTTATCTCTATCCTTCCTTAGGTGTGTACTCCCTACTATTGCAGTATTTTCTAGAGTATATTTATTTTTTTACCATATCTTTATCCACATATCCACATGCATAACCATTCTTTTCAAATTTGCAATCTCTGCAACTCGGTTATAAAAGCAGGGGAGATTTGATACACATGATCTGCCTTTCCTTAATCCAAATTGTTTACTTTATATCATGTGTTTCTTGTGTAGTTTATCCCATTGTTTCTTGATTATCTTTTCTAGCACTGTTCATATAACACTTATTAGAGAAACTGGTATTTAGGTTTTGCTTATCACCGTTCTTGTCTGGTGGTTTAGTGACATCTTCCATGCTTTCGGTAGCTTCCCTTTACTTAATGAGTCAAAAGTAATGGTAGATTATTGTTCAGCGCAGTCTTTGAGAATCCAATTTGAAATACCACATGGCCTCTCTGCTTTCATTTTGTCTACACTCATTTGTGGATCCTTTCTTGTATCTTGGAAATTTTCCTTTAGAGTCTCATACATTTTTTCATATATATATATATATATATATATATATATATATATATATATATATATATATATATATATATATATATATATATATTATTTCTTTCCTTTTCTGACTCTGCCCGCCCCCCATTTCTCTCTCTAATCCCTGGACAAGAAGGCTTGGCATCGACATAAAAAAAATCAATACCATCCAAAAGTGATTAATGACAAACGTGACACTTGTGCTGGATATCTCTTATTTTTCATGATAAAAATATTATCATTGTTTATGTATGTAATTCACATGATAAGGAAGAGTTACCTAAACCTCCTAACAATACGATACATATTGATACTGTTATCATGTAGGAATTTTAAAGTTCTAGTCTCAGAGGGAAGCGCCATTGGCAAAACGGTAGGGCATATTATGACAATCTCCAAAACACTAGTGATCCCATATATCTAGTTTGTGCCCAAGGAAAGATTCATTAGCTAGATTGTATAGCCTTGTACACTCAGCATAACTTCCCGAGCACTATTTCACTGTCAGTTAATGATCACTGGTTATTAACACTACCAGTTTGTAAAAGAAACTCACCCCAGCCAGGAGTTCATAAAAATGATTCCCTGCTAGTGTGAGTACTTTACTCCTATCAGTCACGATCATTTTAAAGAAACTTGTCATTATAAGTCGACTCCATCCCCCCTCCCCCCTCCCCCCATACACAAAGTACCATCCACAAGCGATCTACTGTAAGTTAAAACACTTAGGAAGTAACCCCTGCTTACTGAAGGACCTTGGGTTTGTTAGTTAAAAGCTGAATGAGATAATTACTGAAAAGCGTGAACATATCTCCATCATGTAATATTAATGTTTGAATAAGCCCTTTGCTCTGCTTTGCTTTGACACTGTTCTGTATATAAACTTTATCATATCAAATCAATCTCTCACTCACTCTCTCTCTCTCTCTCTCTCTCTCTCTCTCTCTCTCTCTCTCTCTATATATATATATATATATATATATATATATATATATATATACATATATATATATATATTGTGATGGATAATAGATTACTCTAATTATCACACGCAAGAAATAAAGGATGATATCAAATACAGCATCTAATACAAACATAATAAATGATATACACAAGATAAATCACAGTAATGTGAGACGGTATAATATATATATATATATATATATATATATATATATATATATATATATATATATATATACATATATATATATACACACACACATACACACACACACACACACACACACACACACATATATATATATATATATATATATATATATATATATATATATATATATATATATATATATATATATATATATACACATATATATAGCAAGGGTTAACTCTGAAAATAAGAGGTTAGGATTAGCTCAGTTTGCACAAATGGTGGGGCACAGATGTGTGGGAGGTCAGGTGTTCCAGTTGAGTCCGGAGACCCAGTGTGTCCTTGCTATAGACATCTTAGGTTGGCTAGTACAGCGGAAGATAACCCGTCTACAGGAGAAATGGGTGGAGCTAATCGAAAGTCCAGTCTACGTTCCTATTTCCGGATTGGTTAGCCTCGGGGTCACAGCATCCCAAGGGTTCGCCTTTCGAGCAGTCTCTGAGGGTGATTTTCCTATTTTGCGGGGAGGACGACCAAAATCTCACAAAGGGCTGAAGTCACAGGCGCTGCCTGCAACGTGTTTCCTCCGATCCCTGGGTAATATGCGAAACCCGGTAATTAAGAAGATCGCATCTGTGCATTGTAATTCGGTCATATTTTGTCAGCTCAGACATTTGTGCTGGTCCTATTAACGTTAGAGATGATTAGGAAATTAGGAAACTTTATAATCAACTGAAGGTAGTAGTTCCTTGATCAGGGGAACTCTATAAGAGTGATATACAAAGAGACGGCAAACATCTGGCAGTGTCTTGATTGATACAAAGGTACCACACGGTTGTGCAGCATGGCAGGCCTCGAGACCAGCTGCGGCACTTACAGGTCTAACACACTTGGGGTGTGCTCTTCTGCATCCGTCAGTATCGTAAATGGAAAAAGAGGTAAGTGAGTATGGAGGGGGGAATGCATAGGTCGAGATATGAAAAGGAAAATAGTTCGTATAAGAAAACCACCACACGTTAGTTTTTTTTTATCATTTTTGTCTACTTATATATATATATATATATATATATATATATATATATATATATATATATATATATATATATATATTTTTTTTTTTTTTTTTTTAATACTATATGACGTGAGGGTAAATGTTAAATGTAACAAAATCATGGGTAGATATTACTTGCTTGCTTTTCCTTGCAACTCGCCTGTAGATTCAGTTCAGTTCAGAGAAATTTGCGAAGACGTCCCTTCGCCCGGGCTATATGCACAGCCTGTAGGTGATGCAATAGCACACTCCCAGCGTTATAGCAACACACATTCCGGCATATACGGGATAAATGTAGGTTGCGTGGAACGGGCTGAGCGGGGTAAATGCATCAAGCTGTTGCAAAGTAGGCATCTGTTGAAAAGTTAGACTACAAGAGAAATTTTATAGGATGCCAATGATACCGACATGGGCTGCAGGTAGGAGGTATTCATTGCAATCTTCCTTGTGTAGGTATGGGTGGCTGGAATAAATAAGGATAAGGCAGTCAACTCACATGAGGCTGAAAGAACAAAAGTACCTTGTAGGATAATGTTAGGGTTATGAAAGTTACACATAACTGCAGTTGTAGTAGCCTTGAAGTAAATTGATAGGGTAACGTCGGTAAGTGAAAGAAGAAACCGCCTAACCGAACCACGGATTTCAGAGAACATGCACTGGCCGATGATGTTATGGTTTGTAATGAGCGCCCTGGAGCAAGATGGCATGTTTGTGTCAAGTGCCAGAGGCGATGAAGTGCAAACAAATGTGCGAGGAGTGAGAAATAGCCTGGCCGTGAAGGGATTTTAGGATGAGTGAATGTAGTGTGTTTAATGTGGAGAAAGTGGTATTTGTTTTGTATGGGAATGGGTAAATGAAATAAGCTTTAAAAGTAGGTTCAGGAGAGAGTGGAATAAGAACAGAGAGACTTGACATTGTGAGGAAAGAATTTGTAGTAGAGTAAAATTGAAGCCGTAGTTTTAGAGGAAAAAGAGGCTTGATATTAGCAGAGGAAATATTGTGGAGAATAGGGCATGAGTCATGTGGAGGAATGAGACTCGGAAGCACTTCGTCTGTTTTTTGGTGAAATCAACGAATTGGTTATTGAATTAACGCTGTGAAATGTTCTCTGTAACTCGTGAACATTAGTGGCAATAATGTTGACGGCATAAATGGATGCGTCGAATCTATGAATCTACGAATCTATTTTTATTTATTTATTATTATTATTATTATTTATTTATTTATTTCTGAGTATTCTGATATTCTGAGAATTTGGAAGCGAAAGTATCATCATCTACAACCCTAACTAACTCCTAGGCAATCTTCCCGACAGCATTGATCAATCCTCGTCGTGAACGATGTTTATGTTCTACAAAAGTTGATTGTGGATAGACTTAAGTGCACTGTCAAGAAGAGAGAATTGCTGCTGCGTTAACTGTTCACGAGTTACCTGCGCTTGAAGTGATGCTATCTTACGTAGGTGGAAAGTAGCCAGGCCGGAGAAATCAGCAGTCGGCTGAAGCGAAATTTAGATTTCCATTGTTAGTCATTGGTAAAACTAACCATGATCCTCAACGAAGGCTCCTGTACTGCGCGAAGGGTAGGGCATGGGGGTCGGCAGACGACAGAGCGAAGCATGATAAGCCCAGGAGTGGTAAGATCTGGAAGATAAAAATCAATTAGTGTTCGTTGGCCGGGAGAGAACAGTACTTGATTCATTCAGTTCAGTTCAGAGAGATTTGCGAAGACGTCCCTTCGCCCGGGCTATATGCACGAGGCGGCCCGGCCTCTGCCAGCAATAAGTGCTGACTCATCTGATCATCATCACTGAATGCTTACCGTGGCGGTTGGATTGCCTGAAGGCGCTCCAGTTGCCAGGGGGAAAGCAATAGGCATAGCCGCCTTACCAGTCCGGCGGCTGTCGTCTCTGGGCCCTGCCTGAGGAAGCGAGTGTGCTCGCATTCCATCAGGTAGTGCTCTATCTTGGCGTCCGGCGCGCCACAATGACTACAGCGTCGCTCATCCTGCCCAATGGTGGGTATGATTTGCCACACACAAGGGTAGCCTAATCTTAGTCTGTGAAGACTGACTTCGGCTCGCCTTGGTATTTTATTAGAGAGTATCAGCGACTCATAGCCTGTGGCGTCTGAGTACCAGCTGGCCGAGCAGGAGGTTCTCGCTTCCTCTCTGTGGCGCTGCAGGGCACCGACCTGCCCTGCAGCCATCGTTTTACGCCTTAGCAGTTCTCGGCTAGGATGCACCACAAGATTACTCAAGGGTTTTTTCCTGCCTTCCTCCGCTAGCCTGTCAGCTACATCGTTCCCTTTAATACCAACATAGCTTGGAATCCAGTTGATGATAATGCGTCTACCCTGATCCAGGATTCTCTGAACTTGATTCATGATATCACATAATTTATCCATGACCTTGTTATGAAACTCAGTCCCGTTATCAGTCGAATAGTACATGGTGGCTGAATATCTATGACATAAGGCGTGAAAAACATGTGCAACAACATTTGCTGATTTGTTGGGCGCGGGGACTAGTTCACCAAAACGAGTAAAGTCATCAATGAAGACTAAATATAACGATTTCCAATGCAAGAAGGTAGAAAACCTGACAATGTGTCGCAAGAGACCTTCTGGAAAGGAAAGTCTGGAATGTCATATTTTAATGCAGTGTCATTGGTATTTCCCTTGTAATACGGACATTGTTTACAAGAGACTATGCTTGCAACCTTGCTAATAAGGTGTGGGAAAAAGAAGCGCTGCTGAGACAGGTGAATTGCCTTACACTTACCGCAGTGTGCTGCTTCATTTGATTCACGAAAAAGAGGAAGGATTCGACCTTCGAGAGATTCAGGAATAACTATAAGTTTACGAGATACTTTGAGCTTTCTTGTCTTACATCGAGACTTGTAGCAAAGTAGACCGTTATCATCGAGGGAAAGGTGACTTACTCGAACATGTCTGCAAGGGGGAGGTCTTTCATTCCTTTCTAGAGCTTGAATCAAGGGGCCGTACAGATTATAAATTACGTTGCGCTAGCCGGATCTCGTCCTCCGTGGGGGGTTCCAAGGGAGGTACGGCTGGTGCAGCCAAGACCGGGGCGGTAACAGAATGAATGGGGTCGGAACGGCGACGATTAACATGTGCAGGCCGGATCTCGTCCTCCGAAGGATCCTCAACGGTAGGCGCGGCAGTACTTACCAAGATCGGTGCAATGTCAGAGAATCTCACCTTGCAGGAGGCATAGGTGGGCGAGGAGCTAGAATCAGACAGGTTGTGAGCGTCAGAGAGAGGAGCGCGTCGGCAACGACATTTTGTTTCCCGGGTAAATAAACAATGGTGACGTCAAACTCTGCTATAATTCCAATCGTGCGGGCGCGTCGTCCGTGAGGGTCCCTACCTTTAAATATGGACGTGAGGAGGGAATGATCAGTGTGAACTTCTATCTGATATCCCAAGATTAGTTCTCGAAAATGACAGAAGGCCCATGTGATTCTTAATAGTTCACGGTCCGTCGTATGGTAGCGCTTTTCCGCTGAATTGAGGGCGCGACTTGCAAAAGCAATGGGCTGCGTCTTTTTAGAATGGCCATGTTTCTGGTGGAGTACTGCTCCGAGCCCGAGGTTTGAGGCATCAGTGGTGAGGACAAAAGGCAAATTGAAATTGGGGAAGGCTAAAAGTGGAGCCTTAATTAGTCGCGAATTGAATGTGTTAAATGCGGCTTTTTCCTTGTTTGTCCACTGCCAAGTAGAATCCTTTTTAAGGAGATGAGTAAGCGGGGTCGCGATGGACCCGTAACCTTGAATGAACGGCCTGTAAAAACCTGGAAGGCCTAAAAATGATTTCAATTCCTTCTGGTTCTTAGGTGTTGGAAAATCGGCAATAGCTTTAACTTTTGAATCATTAGGTGCAATACCTTTAGATGACAAGGTATGGCCTTAGAATCCTAACTTTGATTTGAAGAACTGACACTTGCCAGGTTGAGTAGTTAATCCTGCAGTCGATAGCCTATTATCATCTAAATGCACGAGGACCTGATCGTTAATTAATCCTGATAGTGCAAGTGATAATTAATCTGTGAAACGTGTGAGGAGAATTGCGAAGGCCAAAAGGCATACTAAAAATTCGGTGTTCCACATGAGTCAAGAAAGCCGTATATGGCACGCTTTCAGGAGCCATAGGGACCTGCAGAAAGCCTTTAGCACGGTTAAAATTTGCACAAAAAATCTTATTATTAGAGCCAATGTCTTGCAATAACAATCTAAAATTAGGAATGGAGACTGGCTCTGTGACTTGATTCAACTTGCAATAGTCGACCACTGGGTATTATCATCTTTGGACCAAGGAGGAGGGGGGAGGCCCAGCGTGAATTGCTTGGTTGAATAAGTTTCATGTCTAACATGGCTTTAACCTCCTTTTCCAAGGCCTGTCGCTTCGAATGAGGGATCTTATAACTTGGCATGTATGAAGGCTTAGCATCAGCCTCGAGGGTGATGGAGTGTTGAAGGAATGTTGTTTTTCCGATAGGACGGTCCTTGGTTGGCAGTACGCTTGGGAATTCTTTAAATAAGGTATTCAAAATATCATATCCTTCATGAAAATCTAAAATTTGTTTTAGAACATGATCAGAACTATGCTCATCAAGGGAAGATGTGGTAACAGAGAAAACAGGTGAGGGAACAGGTAAATCAAATTCGCAGAAAGGCTAGTCTGCGAATTCATAAGATATTACAAGTACACCAGTACCTGGGGCCGGGGTCAGATGAAATACATGCACCCGACATCTATTATCAGTAATATTATACAAGGAAGGTAGTGTTGCACAGCCTTTTACCCGTATATCATCAGGTAATATCAAAGCAGTATCATTTGCTGAAAAAACAAGAAACGTCTATCAGTAAGTCCTGAAATGCCGGAATAGTAGTAGTAGCACTAGCAATAAAGTTAGGAGCATCATCACTTGCGGTCCAGGATTTTACACAGACGTCAACGTGTTTTGCGCGCGAAGGTTTACGTAATATGGGCGCCGGTGTCGGAGCCGGGGAGACGGGGCGCGCAGCAAGAGGAGAGGTGAGGTGAGGGCGGGTGGGAAGGGTAGGGGGTGGCAGGGAGGAGGAGAGGGAGGTGAGTGAGGTGTTGACACGGGGTGAGTATGTTCATGGATCACCATTACGAGTGTGAAGGGTTCGACATGCGTCCATAGGCAAGAGGGAGTCCTTAACAGGTAATTCTGACCATCAAAAGTAATGCTATTACTCTGAGGGTGGAGGGAAATTCCTAGGCGGTATAAGAAATCATGACCCAACAAGAGGTGCCCCGGGGTAAAATTAGATTCTACTACGACGAACTTGTGAGCAAAAATTTCGTTACAAAGAAAAATATTAAGGACTTAGTTGCCTAAAGCTGATGCCCTAAATCCTGTTATCCCGCGAATGATGGCGTGACTCAGTTGCAATTCTAATGATAATTCAAAATTCTACAAGTTATCTAACGAGACAACAGAGCAAGAAGATCCGGTGTCCAGGAAGAACTATGCAGGCTTTTCATTTAACACAGATTTAAGCAATGGCGGCTGAGTGGTATCATTAGGAATGCAACTAGTTGATACAATGTGGTGTGTTACCGGTATTGTGTTTGTAGTGTTGCCATGTTTGAATATTTTGGTCTTTTCACTAAAAATGGCGGCTTGCTTGGCGTTGTTGGAGCAATCTGTGCGTTTACCTCACCCGGTCTAGGAACGCCGCGGTTGTCATCATAGGAGCAGTATGGGGCGAGTAACATGAGGCGGCACGGAGGCCATTTAGATGACGGGGGAAAAGAGTCTTATGCCCCGTTTTATATCTATGTGGGGTGTTGTGTCTGTATTGATGTATTCCCGTGTCATTGTTGTAGAACCTTGGGTCAGAGGTATGATTGTAGTTATGTTGTTTTTCCGGGTTGGGATTGCGTTGTGGTTTGTTTGTGGTGCGTGAGGGCGTGTTGTCTTGTGTGGTGGTGTTTGCCTTAGTAGTGCGAACGCCTGCGTTGACTGATACGGTGGGAGCCTTCTCTCTGTTTGACTTGGCAAATTCGCCGGGTAACTGAAGCAAATCAGTATCTTCACAAGGTTCCCAAACTTACTCTTGGAAAGATGTAGGTAATGAAGCAACTAGGAGAGATTTCACCATGTACGTCATGGAGGAGACGTGATGTGATGTTCGTTAAACAAAGATCTGATGTGGGAGTCGTGGTTGTGGGGATACTCTTAACCCATTTAGATACCTGAACCCGTAGTTGATTAATACAATATCGAATGTCATCTTCGGACAAAAAAACAGGCTTTAAATGAATAAATCTCGCGAACTGAATATGATGACTCACATCTAAGGATTTAAAAATATCTTTGAAATAACTCCAACTACGCAATTCGGATGGTAGGGTCTTGAAGGCGTTAATCGCGTTCCGTACTTTCGCGGTGGTAAGCTCCAAACGTGTTTCTGCCGCGTTTACGAATGGTCATGGATTCAACATTTTCTAGGAAATCCTCAACCGGAATGGAGGAACCGTCAAATTTCTGGACAATATCAAATGTCTGATGAGGTTGAAAAGCCATGTTGGGTAAGAGAGTAAGACCAGAGGGAGGGTCAGTGGGAGGATTGGCAGGTGGGCGGGGGGGGGGGATGATAGGGGAGCGGGACGAGAGAGGGATGGGGAAGGAACACCATCTAGACCGAAAAAAAAATCATTAGTTTCCCTGACATTTCGGAATATTTTACCACCGTAATTCACTCATGGATAGATGCGAGAAAAGAAATCATATCGCTGCAAAATCGTTGATAATTTAGAACTTAGGGAAAAAGTAGGAGGGTGACACGAGGCATAACACGAGGGATATCAGACCTCAGCTGTCACTAACCTTCATAATCTATGCCTTAGTCCTATCTTCTAATTTGGTGCACTGTTGACAAAGAAACGCATCCTCATGCGTATGTGGGCACATGTGCACACTCACGTTCACCCAACCACACACACAAACACACACACACACACACACACACACACACACACACACACACACACACACACACACACACACACACACATATATATATATATATATATATATATATATATATATATATATATATATATATATATATACATATACATACAAACGTCTCTCTCTCTCTCTCTCTCTCTCTCTCTCTCTCTCTCTCTCTCTCTCTCTCTCTCTCTCTCTCTCTCTCTCTCTCTCTCTCTCTCTCTCTATATATATATATATATATATATATATATATATATATATATATATATATATATATATATATATATATACATATGACTTGCAAAAACACTCTTCTTCCGTGTTGATAAATGGCAGATAAACCCACTATACACAAAACAGATTTATTGAAAATGAGACAACAGTTTCGGGATCCATCTGGATCCCATCTTCATATATATATA
>BOPN01004825.1:0-12500 GCA_017312705.2 Penaeus japonicus
TATGGATTTACGTGTGTATATATGTGTGTGTGTGTGTGTGTGTGTGTGTGTGTGTGTGTGTGTGTGTGTGTGTGTGTGTGTGTGTGTGTGTGTGTGTGTGTGTGTGTGTGTGTGAATGATTAAATAAATCGATAAATAAATAAACAGGTAACCAATTAGATAAATAAAACAATAAAATCAATGAAAAGTCTGTCTAATAAATCACTCTACCTGTCTAATCTCTCTAATAACGAACAAACGAACAAATAGATAAAGAAAATAAGTAAATAAGGCATAGACCAGAGAGAGAAGCAAAATCTCCGGCAGTCAGCGAGTTCTGGGTCTGTAAAATCTGGCAATATCCTCAAATGGTCCTACAACTTGCATGTTAGCGTGTCTGTGTGATTGTCTTCCCATCTGGTTGCCTATTTTCCCGTCGGAATCCTCGACTGCTAGTCTGATAACCTTCTGTTCGCTCTGTCTCTGTCTTTCGTTCTCTGTGACTTCGGCTATGTCTCTGTCTCATTATCTATCTGTTTGTCTCTACTTCTGTTTCTGTTTCTCTCTTTCTGTCTCTGTCTCTGTCTCTGTCTCTGTCTCTGTCTCTGTCTCTGTCTCTGTCTCTGTCTCTGTCTCTGTCTCTGTCTCTGTCTCTGTCTCTGTCTCTGTCTCTGTCTCTGTCTCTGTCTCTGTCTCTGTCTCTGTCTCTGTCTCTGTCTCTGTCTCTGTCTCTGTCTCTGTCTCTGTCTCTGTCTCTGTCTCTGTCTCTGTCTCTGTCTCTGTCTCTGTCTCTGTCTCTGTCTCTGTCTCTGTCTCTGTCTCTGTCTCTGTCTCTGTCTCTGTCTCTGTCTCTGTCTCTGTCTCTGTCTCTGTCTCTGTCTCTGTCTCTGTCTCTGTCTCTGTCTCTGTCTCTGTCTCTGTCTCTGTCTCTGTCTCTGTCTCTGTCTCTGTCTCTGTCTCTGTCTCTGTCTCTGTCTCTGTCTCTGTCTCTGTCTCTGTCTCTGTCTCTGTCTCTGTCTCTGTCTCTGTCTCTGTCTCTGTCTCTGTCTCTGTCTCTGTCTCTGTCTCTGTCTCTGTCTCTGTCTCTGTCTCTGTCTCTGTCTCTGTCTCTGTCTCTGTCTCTGTCTCTGTCTCTGTCTCTGTCTCTGTCTCTGTCTCTGTCTCTGTCTCTGTCTCTGTCTCTGTCTCTGTCTCTGTCTCTGTCTCTGTCTCTGTCTCTGTCTCTGTCTCTGTCTCTGTCTCTGTCTCTGTCTCTGTCTCTGTCTCTGTCTCTGTCTCTGTCTCTGTCTCTGTCTCTGTCTCTGTCTCTGTCTCTGTCTCTGTCTCTGTCTCTGTCTCTGTCTCTGTCTCTGTCTCTGTCTCTGTCTCTGTCTCTGTCTCTGTCTCTGTCTCTGTCTCTGTCTCTGTCTCTGTCTCTGTCTCTGTCTCTGTCTCTGTCTCTGTCTCTGTCTCTGTCTCTGTCTCTGTCTCTGTCTCTGTCTCTGTCTCTGTCTCTGTCTCTGTCTCTGTCTCTGTCTCTGTCTCTGTCTCTGTCTCTGTCTCTGTCTCTGTCTCTGTCTCTGTCTCTGTCTCTGTCTCTGTCTCTGTCTCTGTCTCTGTCTCTGTCTCTGTCTCTGTCTCTGTCTCTGTCTCTGTCTCTGTCTCTGTCTCTGTCTCTGTCTCTGTCTCTGTCTCTGTCTCTGTCTCTGTCTCTGTCTCTGTCTCTGTCTCTGTCTCTGTCTCTGTCTCTGTCTCTGTCTCTGTCTCTGTCTCTGTCTCTGTCTCTGTCTCTGTCTCTGTCTCTGTCTCTGTCTCTGTCTCTGTCTCTGTCTCTGTCTCTGTCTCTGTCTCTGTCTCTGTCTCTGTCTCTGTCTCTGTCTCTGTCTCTGTCTCTGTCTCTGTCTCTGTCTCTGTCTCTGTCTCTGTCTCTGTCTCTGTCTCTGTCTCTGTCTCTGTCTCTGTCTCTGTCTCTGTCTCTGTCTCTGTCTCTGTCTCTGTCTCTGTCTCTGTCTCTGTCTCTGTCTCTGTCTCTGTCTCTGTCTCTGTCTCTGTCTCTGTCTCTGTCTCTGTCTCTGTCTCTGTCTCTGTCTCTGTCTCTGTCTCTGTCTCTGTCTCTGTCTCTGTCTCTGTCTCTGTCTCTGTCTCTGTCTCTGTCTCTGTCTCTGTCTCTGTCTCTGTCTCTGTCTCTGTCTCTGTCTCTGTCTCTGTCTCTGTCTCTGTCTCTGTCTCTGTCTCTGTCTCTGTCTCTGTCTCTGTCTCTGTCTCTGTCTCTGTCTCTGTCTCTGTCTCTGTCTCTGTCTCTGTCTCTGTCTCTGTCTCTGTCTCTGTCTCTGTCTCTGTCTCTGTCTCTGTCTCTGTCTCTGTCTCTGTCTCTGTCTCTGTCTCTGTCTCTGTCTCTGTCTCTGTCTCTGTCTCTGTCTCTGTCTCTGTCTCTGTCTCTGTCTCTGTCTCTGTCTCTGTCTCTGTCTCTGTCTCTGTCTCTGTCTCTGTCTCTGTCTCTGTCTCTGTCTCTGTCTCTGTCTCTGTCTCTGTCTCTGTCTCTGTCTCTGTCTCTGTCTCTGTCTCTGTCTCTGTCTCTGTCTCTGTCTCTGTCTCTGTCTCTGTCTCTGTCTCTGTCTCTGTCTCTGTCTCTGTCTCTGTCTCTGTCTCTGTCTCTGTCTCTGTCTCTGTCTCTGTCTCTGTCTCTGTCTCTGTCTCTGTCTCTGTCTCTGTCTCTGTCTCTGTCTCTGTCTCTGTCTCTGTCTCTGTCTCTGTCTCTGTCTCTGTCTCTGTCTCTGTCTCTGTCTCTGTCTCTGTCTCTGTCTCTGTCTCTGTCTCTGTCTCTGTCTCTGTCTCTGTCTCTGTCTCTGTCTCTGTCTCTGTCTCTGTCTCTGTCTCTGTCTCTGTCTCTGTCTCTGTCTCTGTCTCTGTCTCTGTCTCTGTCTCTGTCTCTGTCTCTGTCTCTGTCTCTGTCTCTGTCTCTGTCTCTGTCTCTGTCTCTGTCTCTGTCTCTGTCTCTGTCTCTGTCTCTGTCTCTGTCTCTGTCTCTGTCTCTGTCTCTGTCTCTGTCTCTGTCTCTGTCTCTGTCTCTGTCTCTGTCTCTGTCTCTGTCTCTGTCTCTGTCTCTGTCTCTGTCTCTGTCTCTGTCTCTGTCTCTGTCTCTGTCTCTGTCTCTGTCTCTGTCTCTGTCTCTGTCTCTGTCTCTGTCTCTGTCTCTGTCTCTGTCTCTGTCTCTGTCTCTGTCTCTGTCTCTGTCTCTGTCTCTGTCTCTGTCTCTGTCTCTGTCTCTGTCTCTGTCTCTGTCTCTGTCTCTGTCTCTGTCTCTGTCTCTGTCTCTGTCTCTGTCTCTGTCTCTGTCTCTGTCTCTGTCTCTGTCTCTGTCTCTGTCTCTGTCTCTGTCTCTGTCTCTGTCTCTGTCTCTGTCTCTGTCTCTGTCTCTGTCTCTGTCTCTGTCTCTGTCTCTGTCTCTGTCTCTGTCTCTGTCTCTGTCTCTGTCTCTGTCTCTGTCTCTGTCTCTGTCTCTGTCTCTGTCTCTGTCTCTGTCTCTGTCTCTGTCTCTGTCTCTGTCTCTGTCTCTGTCTCTGTCTCTGTCTCTGTCTCTGTCTCTGTCTCTGTCTCTGTCTCTGTCTCTGTCTCTGTCTCTGTCTCTGTCTCTGTCTCTGTCTCTGTCTCTGTCTCTGTCTCTGTCTCTGTCTCTGTCTCTGTCTCTGTCTCTGTCTCTGTCTCTGTCTCTGTCTCTGTCTCTGTCTCTGTCTCTGTCTCTGTCTCTGTCTCTGTCTCTGTCTCTGTCTCTGTCTCTGTCTCTGTCTCTGTCTCTGTCTCTGTCTCTGTCTCTGTCTCTGTCTCTGTCTCTGTCTCTGTCTCTGTCTCTGTCTCTGTCTCTGTCTCTGTCTCTGTCTCTGTCTCTGTCTCTGTCTCTGTCTCTGTCTCTGTCTCTGTCTCTGTCTCTGTCTCTGTCTCTGTCTCTGTCTCTGTCTCTGTCTCTGTCTCTGTCTCTGTCTCTGTCTCTGTCTCTGTCTCTGTCTCTGTCTCTGTCTCTGTCTCTGTCTCTGTCTCTGTCTCTGTCTCTGTCTCTGTCTCTGTCTCTGTCTCTGTCTCTGTCTCTGTCTCTGTCTCTGTCTCTGTCTCTGTCTCTGTCTCTGTCTCTGTCTCTGTCTCTGTCTCTGTCTCTGTCTCTGTCTCTGTCTCTGTCTCTGTCTCTGTCTCTGTCTCTGTCTCTGTCTCTGTCTCTGTCTCTAGAAAGGTAGATAGATAGATAAAGAGAAATACAGATAGAAATGAATAGAAAGAGTGATATATATATATATATATATATATATATATATATATATACATATATATATATGTATATATATATATATATATATATATATATATATATATATATATATATATATATATATATATATATATAGAGAGAGAGAGAGAGAGAGAGAGAGAGAGAGAGAGAGAGAGAGAGAGAGAGAGAGGTAGAAAAATAGATAGAGATAGATAGAAAGATAGATAGGTACTTAGAGAGTGAGATAGAGAGAAAGAAACAGACAAAGATAAAGATAGACACACAGAGAGAAAGGGAGAGAAAGAGACAGCCCCCCCCCCCCATAAAAAAAAGATAAATAAAATAAAATAAAATATAAAATAAAATAAAAATAAAAAGATGGAATCCTCTACAACTGAGATTCGATAACCTGTAAGTATGATCAGTCTCTGAACTTCAGAAGACGAACAACTTCTCAAGCTAAAGCAGACAGGAAATGAAGTCGAAGGGAAGTTAGGGTTAAGGGAAGATTAAGAAGTGACGAGGGAGGAAGGGAAGACGAAGATAAGCAATTTGGGATGAGGGAACGACGTGAAATTTTGAGATAAGGAAATCTAGGACTTGTGAGATGTGTGTCTGGGAGTCAAATGCAAATTTGTTCTTCGGAAACAATATGATATAAGTTTTTGTTGGAAATTATATTACTGATGATAGTGATAATGATGTAAAATAATGATGGTGATGATAATGACGATGGTGAGGGTAATAGTGGTGATGCTGCTGGGGATGACTATAATGATGATATGAAATTAGAATAAGGATGATAATGCCAAGGTCAACTTTAAAAAAATAGGTGATACTGATGATGTCAGCAATAGCAGTATTATTGATATCACTTCAATTCCAAGCGTGACATCGAGCAGCCAGCCAAAACATAAACTCATAAAACAGACAAAAGAAGGTATCAATCAGCTGATCAAAACATCAAGCAAACAAACCAAAGATCAAGAAAACAACATCACAACTTAAAAAAAAACAAAAACAAAAACAACAACAACAAAAAAAAATATAACTCCTACAACACAACATCAATCAACAACCAAGGCTTCCATCAAAACAACAACTCATCCATCGGAAATACAAAACATCAATCACACAACCAAGACATCAAGCAGAATGCAAGCAAGCGCGGTGACGAGTTGAGCAGTCCCTTCACCACCCCAACTGCAATGCACCAACATGGGCCCATACAGCCTTCTACTCGGTCCAGCCATCAGTGCCTTCCTTGATGCGTTTGAAACAGCTGATTCGAGGGAGGGCGGATGAGATGAAGTTGGAGATGATGCATATGATGATAATAACGGTAATGATAGTAATAACAATGGTAATGATAATGTGAATGATAATAACAGTAATGATGATGATGATAAGAGTAATGATGATAATGGTCATGATGATGATGATAATAATAATAAGGATGATAGAAAATAACAATAATACTATTATTATGAATAATTATGATGATAATAATAATTCTAACTAAACTAGTAATAAAGAAATCAATAGCAACGAAAAATGTGATAATGATAAATGTAATAATTATCATCATGATCACCCTAACAACAATAATATCACAATGATATATCCTGGAAATAACATAAATGAGAATAGCAAAGATGATAACGATAATGATAATAACGATATTTGAAAACACACATACACACACACACACACACACACACACACACACACACACACACACACACCCGTTGCCAACCCTTCCCCCCTTTATTCTGTGTTGACTGTAATGTCATGAATTACAATCGCATTTTACATTCCTGACAACCATAAAGTACCCCGAACACAGATGTAGCAGTCATAAAAAGCCACATATGTTCCCGTTTAGTAATGTATATAACTTTTTTTCTCCTTTACTCCCATGCCTGGCTTGTAACTGTAACTGCTTAATTATGTCGGTCAAACTGTAACTATTTCCTACAGCGGCTCTTAGTTGAAACTATAACTATATGTGTATATATATGTATATATTTTTTCCCTTTCCAGAGGGTATATTACACTGCGGGATGTATATTGGCTTTTCGAAATTGCGTTTTGCCTCAGTATAAAATATTGCCGAAGCCATCTGCTTCTTTTCCATATGTTGTTATTATCATTACTATCATTGTCATCATCATCATCATCATTTCTTGTCGCTATAGTTATTTGGATTATAGTTATTACTGGCAGTGTTAATAGCATTACTATTCCTAGAACTGCTATCATTAGAGTCGGTGTCATTACTATTTTAGCTTTATCATCAATATTTTGTAAGTACTATTTCTTAAAGAAGCAATCACTATCATCACCTTCATTACTATTGACTTTATTAACATTACTATGATCACCATCATCATCATTATTAGTTTTATGATTATCGTTAGAGAAGCTATTGTAATTATCCCCATTATCATGAAAACAAAATCTATGGCAAATTTAGAAGGAAAACGTATCATAAAAAATATATATATATAAATATCTTTTAAAGGGATATGGGTATTTTATTTCATTTCCTTAGTGTATTTTGTCGATCTCATTCTCAACATGTGGTCCTGCATCTAGAATCTGCATGCATTTGTTTGTGCTTAAAGCAGGTTTTGCATTTGCACAAGAAAGAGCCTGATATCACTGCAACAGTAAGAATGCTAATCACCCTGAAGCAGGCGATCTTCCGATATTGCTATGAATATAAATCATTCGAAATAAAAGATGATGAACACTTCCAAGCAAAAATGGGGGAAATGAAATTTAGGTGAATTTATACAATCTTAATTAATGTCATGTCTTTAGAAGGTTAGCGATTCAGCATATTTTCACAGTTTTCATCCCCGAATTTCTGACAGGAGAAATCTCGGGTTGGAATAACCCTACACCACATATGTGAAACACGGGTTGAAATATCCGTAGAGTTACTGCGCGCTCCAACGCAGTATTGCACATTTTATGTATTATTTGCAAGACATATTGAGGCTACAGTAGGAAAAAAGAAAAATACATATATATATATATATATATATATATATATATATATATATATATATGTATACATTTATATACAAATGCACACATAATTACACACATATCTATTTCTATCTATCTAGCTATATATATATACATATATATACAAGCACACATACACACAAAAGTACACTTTTTTCATATATAAAACATTTTCCTATATACACACACACACACACACACACACACACACACACACACACACACACACACACACACACACACACACACACACACACACCACACACACACACACACACACACACACACACACACACACACACACACACACACACACACACATATATATATATATATATATATATATATATATATATATATATATATATATGTATATATATATATATATATATATATATATATATATATATATATATATATATATATATATATATATATATATACATATACATATATATATATATATATATATATATATATATATATATATATATATATATATATATATAATATATATATGAATATATATATATATATATATATATATATATATATATATATATATACATATATATATATATATATATATATATATATATATATATATATATATTTATAATCGCATTACATTAATACATTATGTGAGTACTTAGAAGGTTGACAAATAGATTGGCTAATGTCATAATCTTCGTCAGCTTTCTATATGAGATGTTTGTGAGAAAGAAAAAAACAAAGACCCTAATTACTTTTTAATATTTTTCCATATGTTTTATCAAGTACGGTACATGTATTTTCAAAACCATTTTGGATGAAAAAAGAAGAATATTTTTTGTTCTCCTTTGGTTAAATATTGCAAAGAATCGATCTTTTCCCAATACCTGAGTTGTACAACGTGGATCCTTCTCTCTCTCTCTCTCTCTCTCTCTCTCTCTCTCTCTCTCTCTCTCTCTCTCTCTCTCTCTCTCTCTCTCTCTCTCTCTCTCTCTCTCTCCTTCCGCACGCTACTTTCCTTTCCTCTTGATTGCGTTTCTCAAATCCATCGACACGATTATCAACAAAACGACCCGTTATTACGGTTTTTAAAGTTTCCACGGGTGACTAATCGAACACTAACATGACATTAACAAAGGTCGTATCATTACGCTGATGACTGAAGATGTCACGTGACCGGGAACGCTGCCTTGTGATTGGCTGCTAAGAAAGAGAGAGAGATCGAGAACCAGTCATAAATTTGCGAGATAATGGCGCCCTTCGCCACGCCTACGTTGCTACTTTCACGTACGCGTGCTTGTAATAAATTCGAGATTCTGAAAGATGTTCGTGGGTCTTGGCCTTCGCATAGATCAATAAACTGAACCGAACTGGATACTCGCTGCTAATAATTGAACTGAGCTGAACTGAATCAGATACTCGTACATATCTACTTTTATGTCTTTTTTATCACTTCTTCAATTATCAGGCACCCACGGTACATAAATAAAACTGTGGCTCTCATGCAAAGTGCATCTATGAATTGTGTTTAAGGCTTATGCTAGGACTTCATGGCCTCGTGTTTCAGCAACGTGAAGACAGGTCAGGCGCCGTTCCTTATACTTATGCAGGACGCTCACGAACGTTATTGCCGCCGTTAAGACATGCGTTAAAAGTTACCTTACGACGTAGCGACGCTTACGATCAGTAATTGCGTAAAGGTCCCAAATAGCTTATGAAAAGAACACATTTCTTAATTGACACAAGGGATTAATACGGAGGTCGTGGGTGCTTATGTATTGTGTTGCACTGCGGTACATGCAGTCAAGGCGTTGTGTTGAATTGTTGTTCTCGTTATTCTTGCAACATGAAACGTTATGGTGTTAGACAGAAAAAAAAGAAAAAAAGAAATAAGAAAAAACAACAGAAACGAACCAGGTGTGGTACATTCATGCAAAGAGAGAACATGGCATGTTCTGCCAATATATATTATTGTTGGAAAAAAGGTTAGGGATGATAGTGAGACAGTTATGATGATTATGAATTATGAAAATGATGATACTAGTAATAGTAAGGATTATAATGATACCGATTATCATGATAATAGAAGTGATGACGGTGATAACAATAATGATAATAATGGTAATAGTAATATTCACAGTAAAGACGATAGTAAAATTGATAATAATCAATGTTAATAAAACAACAATAAAACTAATGATAACAATAACGGCCATGCTTATAATTATATGACAATAATTCCAATAATAAAAAAGCACATACAATACAGACAAACAACCGCCAAAGAAACTAAACTATCCTTATACACTAAACTAAACAAGACCTTTGTCAATGTCACAAAACAACGTCTATTACTCATCATAGCAAGCGTATCATTATGTACGAAATTCAACTCCCTTGAGTTATAACTTGAGCGGAACGGTCTCTTTTCATCTCTCAAGTGTGGTTCATTTTCTCCTGCTTAAACACTGACCTGGACGTCATAAGATAGATACTGAGGTCACGGATGGATTGCTTTGACCTTGGCTTGTTTAGAATTAGCATGGTGGTTGAGAGGATATCCTTTATAAGTTTTTATTTCGAAAAGATAAATAAGAATGAGGGTGAATATATTTTCTTAAGCGCATTAAGCATAAACTACTGAGCATAAATGTGATACGGTCTACATTCTTTTGATTTTTGTTTACATTCTTAAATGATGGATGGGAACAAAAATCGAAGATATTTACGCATTTACTATCAGCAGTGATTATGCCGAAAGAGAGAGAGAGAGAGAGAGAGAGAGAGAGAGAGAGAGAGAGAATATAAGTGTATACACCGAAAAAAAGAATTGTAAAAATAATAAGGAAAAAGTTGTCAAGATATGCAATACGGATGTAAAAGAAATACGAAACTAAAAAAAAAAAAATACAAAAACAAAGTAAATTGAACGAAGTCCAAATAGGAAAGAATAGAAGGTAAGAATACATATATAAAAAAAAGAAAGCAACGAAATAATAAATCACACGATGGTGAAACGAGAGAGAGAAAAAAGAAAAAAACAAACAGAAACAGCCCCCCCCCCCAAAAAAAAAAAGATGAAAGGAATCGACTCCATCACCTCTACCAACGCCGACCCCCATCACCCCCCCCCCCCCGTCAAAGAAAGAGAAAGAAAGAAAGAAAAAAAAATCCCGACATACACACACCCCCTTTCCTACAGTTTTCTCCTTCCGTGGTCGTAGCTCCTTAGATCAACAATGTCCCCTTAAAGAGCAACACATCATCTGAAGGCCCAGGGAGGCAAGGGGGAAGGAAGAGCGAGGGAGGGAGAAAGGAAGGGAGGGAGAGAGGGGTAGAGGAAGCGAGGGAGGGAGGAGCGAGGGAGGGAGAGAGGGGTAGAGGGAGCGAGGGATGGAATGGAGAGAGGGAAGGAGGAAGGAAGAGACTGAGGGAGAGAGGGAGGGAGGGAAGGATGGATGGAGGAAGGGAGGGAGGGAGGGAGGGAGGGAGAGAGGGGTAGAGGGAGCGAGGGATGGATGGAGGGAGGGAGAAAGGGAAGGAGGGAGGTATGGATGGAGGGAGGGAAGAGCAAGAGGGAGAGAGGGAGGGAGGGAGGGAGGGAGAGAAGAGAGGAAGAGCAAGAGCGATAGAGGGAGATAGAAGGAGAGCGAGAGAGAGAGAGAGAGAGAGTAACGGCGGCTGTAGTGGTAGCAGTATGGACTGAACTTATTCCTTACCTTTGGCTCCCCTGACGGTTTGTTACTACTGTATACAATATTTTTTCGTCATGAATTTAGTTTTATTTTGTATTTTTCTCCTATCCACACACACACACACACACGCACACTCCCTTCCACACACACGCACACTCCCTCCACATACACCCCCCTCCTCTCTTCACACACACATCCCTCCCCCACATATATAGTACCTTACTCTAATTACGTCTATATCCCTTTTAAGTCACCCTTCCCCCTTCACTTCCCCCCCCATCCCTAGTCCCTCCCTCTCGCATCCTCGTACCTCATTTATTGTTAAGGATGACTGAGAAGACGAGAGTTATACACTTGAGATGAACATGGTAGTATTGACAGGGATCCTGTTGTTTCTTCCTTTATCTTCTTTCGTATCATTGCAGATGGAATTTAGAAAGAGAGAAGATGAAAGTGAGAGAAAGGTGTGATATGGTTTCTTTCTCTCTCTCTCTCTCGTTTTCTCCAATTTTTTTTTCTTTCTCTTTGTTTTCCCTTTTTTCTTTCTCTCTATATTACTTTGATTTGTTTCTTACTTTCTTTCTCTCTCTCTCTCTCTGTGAAGAATTCTCTCCCTCTATTTCTCTCTCTCTCACCCTTTCTCTCTCTCTATTTCTCTCTCTCTCACCCTTTCTCTCTCTCTATTTCTCTCTCTCTCACCCTTTCTCTCTCTCTATTTCTCTCTCTCTCACCCTTTCTCTCTCTCTATTTCTCTCTCTCTCACCCTTTCTCTCTCTCTATTTCTCTCTCTCTCACCCTTTCTCTCTCTCTATTTCTCTCTCTCTCACCCTTTCTCTCTCTCTATTTCTCTCTCTCTCACCCTTTCTCTCTCTCTATTTCTCTCTCTCTCACCCTTTCTCTCTCTCTATTTCTCTCTCTCTCACCCTTTCTCTCTCTCTATTTCTCTCTCTCTCACCCTTTCTCTCTCTCTATTTCTCTCTCTCTCACCCTTTCTCTCTCTCTATTTCTCTCTCTCTCACCCTTTCTCTCTCTCTATTTCTCTCTCTCTCACCCTTTCTCGACTGTTACAAGAAGTGGGAAGAAGGAAAGAGGGTTCTGAAAAGGGAAGAAAGGATATGCAAGAAGAGAGACGGCTGAAATCAGACCAGGAGGGGGGAGAGATAGGGAAGGGCTTCGCCATGCATTAATCTCAGATGATATTGCATGGATAAGGACAAAACACAACCCTGGATTAAAGATAGGATAGCTATTTAGAGGCCCTGCACCTTCATCTTTGGTAAACGAGCCATTCCACCAAACCTTTCGAAAAGGAGAGAGAGAGAGAGAGAGAGAGAGAGAGAGAGAGAGAGAGAGAGAGAGAGAGAGAGAGAGAGAGAGAGAGAGAAAGCGAAAGAGAAAGAGAAAGAGAGAGAGAGAAAGCGAAAGAAAAAGAGAAAGAGAAAGAGAGAGAGAGAGAGAGAGAGAGAGAGAGAGAGAGAGAGAGAGTCAAACAAACAAACAAAAACAAAAAAGCGATCCCTTCTATACGTTATACCAGGTAA
This sequence comes from Penaeus japonicus, assembly GCA_017312705.2. Classification (NCBI taxonomy): domain Eukaryota; kingdom Metazoa; phylum Arthropoda; class Malacostraca; order Decapoda; family Penaeidae; genus Penaeus; species Penaeus japonicus. The sequence goes on from BOPN01004825.1 coordinate 12,480, forward strand.
CGTTGCACCGAGTACCTTCCA
>BOPN01004825.1:22500-25000 GCA_017312705.2 Penaeus japonicus
AAGTATTAGCTAATTACACAGTGTGTTATCGCATAAGTATAAACATGATAATGTAGAGGAGAAATAATTTCACCTATGAATGAGAAAGTTGGATATCCTTTCAAATATTAAATACAGTTTTCTATAAATAGAAATATATAGATATATGAAAAAAAAAATCCTAGAAATGAACAGTTAACCTTATAGATAAAAACCTGGTATAAATCACAGTCAGCTGCACACGCACACGCACACACACACACACACACAGAAACACACACACACAAACACACACACCCGTACACATATACATATATACACACTTACACATACCGATTGCAAGCATTCTGTTATAATTTTTTTTGCACATTAAGGTGTAAATAGCTATGTAAACATACAGCACTCGCATTATTGGTACGGAAGAAAGAGAGAGAGAGGGAGAGAGAGAAAGAGAGAGAGAGAAATAGAGAGAGAGAAAGAGAAAGAGAGAGAGAGAGAGAGAGACAGAGAGAGAGAGAGAGAGAGAGAGAGAGAGAGAGAGAGAGAGAGAGAGAGAGAGAGAGAGAGAGAGAGAGAGAGAGAGAGAGAGAGAGAGAGAGAGAGAGAGAGAGAGAGAGAGAGAGACAGAGACAGAGACAGAAAAAGAGACAGAGAGAGAATGATGGAAATAGAAAGAAAAAGAGGAAAAAAAAGTAACAACAAAAATATAGAAAGAAACAAATAATAAACCAAAAAAACAACAACAGACACAAAAAAGGGACAAAGAAAGAAAACCAAACAATCAAAAACAATCAGAAAAAAACAAAAAACGAAAAACTTAATAACGATGTAACGAGAATCATCTCCCTCTAAGCATCATGAGACACAGCATCAGCATCCTCATCTCCAATCACACCCTTTGCTCTTCTTCCCAGCATCCAGGCAGGACACAACAGCATACCAAAAGCACTAATGAGTTTCTGATAGCCGGAGTAGATAGCCTGGTTTATATTAAAGGGTAACGCGCGATCTCTTTCGAAGGCTAAGGAGGTTTATGGTGTTTGTATAGTGAAGGAGTGATTTTTTTTTTCCTCTTCTGTAATTTTCCTTGAGTTTATTATCTTTATTACTATCGTAAAAGTTAATATCTTTATTATTATTGTCATTATTATATTATTATCATCCTAATGATAATAATAATAATAACAATAATAATGATAATAATAATAATAATAATAATAATAATAATAGTAACAACAACAACAACAACAATAACAGCAACAACAGCAACAACAATAATAATAATGATAGTACTACTACTACTAAAAATAATAATAATGATAATGATGATAATAATGATCTTAAAAATAATAGAAATAATAATAATGATGATAATAACCATGATAATACTCATGATAATGTTAATAAGAATGATAATGATAATGAAAATATTATGTTTTCTTATTATATATATCATCCTCATCCTTATCATCAACATCACTATCATTATCAGTACTGTCATTTTTGTCATAATTATTGATTTTGTTATTGTTATCATCATTATCATGATTATGATCAAAATGCCTATAGGTGTTTTTATTATCTGTATTATTACTTTTACCCATATTACCATATTGTATATCATTACAATGATACTTGTAATCATAGCTACTATGATAATATTAATAAGGATGATAACAATAATTATAATAATGATGATAACAAAAAATATAGTGATAATGATAATAATAAAAATTATGATAATAACAACAGCAATGATAATAACAACAACAATAATAATAATACTGAAACTAGTATTTTTAATGATAATGCCAATGTTGATGGTATAGTAATAATAACAATGATGCTAACGATCATTATTATTCCCATTTTCCTCATCATTTTCGTTACTACTATTATCATCATTATCATTATGATAATCTTTTTTAATATCATCATCATAATTGTTATCTTTATAATCACAACTTTCATGATTATGTTTAATATTAACTTAGTTATATCTGTTGCCATCATTATCATTATCATCATCCTCAGTATAATCATCAACATCCATTTTATCATCACCATCAAAACATCAATACATTTTTACAATCCTTATTCTCTTTTATGTTTTTTTTTTTTTTTTCTTAATACAAAACAAAAATCAGTCTAATTAGAATCGTGACTTCAACATCAATTAAAACTGACCGCCATGATTATCATGCACATACTAACATCAACATGATATAATTGCAGGGGACATTTCTTAGCATCATATGTCGCTCCTTGCAACGATCCTTAACGAAACGTTAGTTAAGAACACAATTGATTGATATAATCGTGAAAATTCATATAAATGATAAGATGATAAGATCAAATAAAACCAATGGCAGTATGATAAATAAAAGCATAATATAGGGATGGGAAACGGGGGGTGCGACGATATACATGTCGGTGGAGGTAGTAAGGAAGCGCAGGCTTGTCAATTTGATGTATGAAAAGGAGAAATTCATGGGGTATCAGTGTCAATCGGTTAATTTGG
>BOPN01004825.1:32500-40000 GCA_017312705.2 Penaeus japonicus
TAATAAAGATAATGACAATAACAAATACTATAACGAAGATAATTATCAAAATGATCATCATGATCAACACTATGATAATAATAGTAACAATGATAATAACAGTAAGCAGAATCAGAATGATAATAAAAGTGATAATACTGATTACGATGATGATAATGATAATATAGTAATAACAGTAGTAGTAATGATAACACTATCATTGATAATACAAATACGGTAGTAATCAAACACGGATAAAAAAGAGGAAGACATTCTCACTTTTTTATTTATTTATTTATTTATTTTTTCATAAGTGATTTTCTATGTTTTTGACTTGTGATTTATTTACGAAGATGGAAATAAGGGAGAGACAATCTTAGATATTCTTACAGTCATCCATAAATTTGCCTTATAATCAGCTCCGTTTCGAAATCTATTCATAAATGCATGTATTACCATATTAGGCGAGTTGTTAAAGATATTCAGTGATGACTGTTATCTTAATCAGCAGCATTATAAATAATTTCATAACATTTTCTTTATAACAATTCATCAATTTTTTGTAACCACCATCAAAATTACATGCTTTGATTTTGAAAATTAGCGTATATCTTCAAACGATTTAAGAAATAAAATGTTAAAATCAGTTGCTAAGCAATTTGAAATGATAAAAAGAATCGTCTACTGATTACGCAGATAACTTGCCATTGACTGCAATAACTGTTGTTTTATCAGTCATATCTGGATAGTTGCAACAGGCGAATGTCCTTATCCAATAATGCATTTATTAGTCTGCATTGCGTCAATATGCCAGCAAAATACGAGCCACCGATGCTAGTCTATTGGTTGGATATTATGGTCTCTCTCTCTCTCTCTCTCTCTCTCTCTCTCTCTCTCTCTCTCTCTCTCTCTCTCTCTCTCTCTCTCTCTCTCTCCCTCTCTCTTTTTTTCTCTTTCTCTTTCTCTCTCTCTCTCTTTCTTTCTTTTTTTTTCTCTCTCTCTTTCTCCCTCTCTCGCTCCCTCTCTCTTTCTCTTTCCTTTTCTCGCCCTCTTACTCTCTCATTTTCTCGCTCTTTTGCTCTCTCTTTCTCATTCTCTCGCTCTCTCTCTTTCTCTAGCTCTGTGTCTGTCTCTGTGTCTGTGTCTGTGTCTGTGTCTGTGTCTGTGTCTGTGTCTGTGTCTGTGTCTGTGTCTGTCTCTGTTTCTGTCTCACAACATTATTTTTCTTCCTCCTGTGATCTTACTCCCACACTTATCAGAATGACCAAATAGCATAGAAAGAACGGCAACGGATAGTTCAAACAGTAATCAAACAGGCATAAAAAGCATTCAAGTTCCACCATTGAGTCTATAACACTGGCTGGAATTCCTACCAAGTTCGCCCTCTCTGTTTGGCCTGTTTGCACGCCACCTGTTGACCGAGTTCAGCAGAGAAAGGGGACATGGCACCTGTCTGCTTTAACGATGTTGCAATAGATTTTCACACTGTTTTTGATAACATTTCGTGGCTTCATCTCTCTTTTGATACAGCAATAGATTCTTGTGGTCTCTGACTATCATCAAATGGATTTTCAGACTGTGTTGATAGCGTCTGGTGGATTTGAATCTCTTTTGATATCACTTAGGAGATTCTAATGGTCTCTAAATATCATGTATTGGATTTTTACACTTTTAGCAACACTTTTTTTCGATTTGATATTCTTTTAATAACTTTCGATGGAGTTTAATCCTATCTCAACAGCTGTAGATACTTACACACTTAGATGTTCTTAACTTTTAACAATACCTATTGGATTTTCAAGTACAGCAACATCGAGTTTTTTTGTCATGGATTTTCATGACCTTTTAAGAACATCTAATTGGTTTTCACGACCTTTTATGAGAATTCAATGGGATTACATTATATTTAAAGAACATTCAATGGATTTTCATCATATCTCAAGAACATTCAATGGATTTTCGTTATATCTCAAGCACATTCAATAGATCTTCATAATCTTCAGAAGACACCCGATGTTTTTACTTTCATATTTCGAGAGCATGTATTAAGATCCATCTATCGATGTTAATTCATAATCAAAGGCACAGACAAAGGAATGCGAAGGTGACGTTGAAAGAATCATGAGATTTGTGACGTCATTCATGCGTCAACAACTAAGAGACAGAAAAGAATCTGTAAATATATTTTGTTCATTTGTTCGTTTATTTATCACTAAATATGTTACAACGGCATTGATCTTCTTAACATCTATATGATTTTTAAATTCTTGTAGATGAAAAATATATCTACACATTCTGTAAATTAACTCGGTTTATGAAAACGGAAAAGCATATATTGCATGAAATATATTTATATAATGTATCTATGAAATTCTGTAACATATATCATTCCTTGCAGTTCATATGAGAAAAAGAGAGAGGTGAAAAGAGAGAAATAGAGAGAGAGAGAGAGAGAGAGAGAGAGAGAGAGAGAGAGAGAGAGAGAGAGAGAGAGAGAGAGAGAGAGAGAGAGAGAGAGAGAGAGAGAGAGAGAGAGAGAGTGAGAGCGTGCGACAGAGAGAGAGAGAGAGAGAGAGAGAGAGAGAGAGAGAGAGAGAGAGAGAGAGAGAGAGAGAGAGAGAGAGAGAGAGAGAGAGAGAGAATGAAAGAAAGGCCCAAAATAGAATAAGAACTAAATAACATCGAGCATCACAGATAAAAGGATAATAAGATATTAATGACAAACATACAAACAAACAACAAAACAAAATAAAGACCCAAATATAAAACAAAATTATACACTATTCATACCTAACCCCCTTTTCCTTCCCCTCACCACAACCTCCCAGACATTGCATCCCTCCCCCTCCCCTCCCCTCTTAACCCCTCACCGCCTTCCTCTTTTCCCTCCTCTTCCCTTCCTCTTTCTCTCCTCTTCCCTTCATCTTTCCCTCCTCTTCTCTTCTTCGTTTTCTCCTCTTCCCTTCCTCTTTCCCTCCTCTTCACTTCCTTGCTTTCTCCTCTGTCCTTCCTCGTTTTCTCTTCTTCCCTTCCTCTTTTTCTTTTCTTCCCTTATTATTTTTCTCTTTTCCCTATATCTTTCCTTCCTTTTTTTCCGCCTCTTTCCCACCTCTCCCCTTCTTTTCCTCCTCTTCCCTCACTCTTTTCCTCTTTCCCTGTATCTTCCCTTCCTTTTTTTTACTCCTCTTTCTTTCCTCTTCCCTTCCTCTCTTAATCCTTTACTTGTCTTCTCCCCTTTCAAATTCCTCTCCCATCCCCGTTTCTCCTAATTCATAAATAAATAAATAAACAGAAAAAATATATAAATAACCAAATTGGTGTATCACGAATAAACAAGGATTAAGATTACCAAATAAAAAGTAGGTAGAGGAAGGGGAGTAAGGGAAGGAATACCAATATATTGATACAGATATAGATATAGATATCAGTATCGAGAGATAGATGAATAAATGGCTGGGTAGGCAGATAGGTAGATATAGATAGATTGATTAATAGATGGATAGACAGATAGATAGACAAAGAGACAGACAGATAGAGAGATAGACAGATAGACAGATAAATAGACAGACAGATAGAGAGATAGACAGATAGATAGATAAATACACAGATAGACAGATAGATTGATTGATAAGTAGATAGATAGACAGACAGATAGACAAACAGATAGACAGAGAGACAGATAGACAAAAAGACTGAGAGAGAGAGAGAGAGAGAGAGTGACAAACAAACATACAGACAGACAAAAAGACAGACAGACAGACAAACAAACAAACATACAGACAGAGAGACAAACAAACAGACAGACAGAGAGACAGACAGACAGACAGACAAAAAGATAGATCCATCATCTAAAAGATCCCCGAAAACGCAACGGCAGACGCCCACGACGGAGAGCATTCGCAACGAGCAAATGATAACCTGGAATCGATTGACCGAAATCAGTCTAATCTCCCGACACTTGGTCGCTCTATCAATTGATTACGTCTTAATTGAAGTTCCTATCTGCCGTGACGTCATTCCGCGGGTGACGTCGTTCTTGGATTATTTTTGAGGGGGGGGGGGGGGGGGGGGGGAGGCGGGAGAGGAGGATGTCATGTATTTAGATATATATTTTTATATCTAGGGTGATGACATTTTCGAAGTAATTTCCTTTTACATTGATTTTTTTTATTTGTTTACTTCTTGAGTGTCGCCTTCCTCAGTATCTTTTTTTTAGAGTGACGTCATTCTTAATTTCTTCTTCGCCTAAAGTGACGTCATCTTAAATTCTTCTTCGTCTAGAGTGACGTCATTCTTAGATATTTCTTCCCTGGAGTGACGTCATTTTTTAAAGTATTCCCCCTCTAGAGTGACGTCATTCTTAAAGTATTTCCTCATCTAAGGAAGAAGTATAAAAGGAGAAAGAGGAAAGTAAGAAGGGGAGGAAGGGAAGTGAAAGAGAATGAGAGAGAGAGAGAGAGAGAGAGAGAGAGAGAGAGAGAGAGAGAGAGAGAGAGAGAGAGAGAGAGAGAGAGAGAGAGAGAGAGAGAGAGAAGAGAGAGAGAGAGAGAGAGAGAGAGAGGGAGAGAGAGAGAGAGAGAGAGAGAGAGAGAGAGAGAGAGAGAGAGAGAGAGAGAGAGAGAGAGAGAGACAGAGACAGAGAGAGAGAGAGAGAGAGAGAGAGAGAGAGAGAGAGAGAGAGAGAGAGAGAGAGAGAGAGAGAGAGAGAGAGAGAGAGAGAGAGAGAGAGAAAGAAAGAGAAAAAGAAAGAGAGACAAAGAGAGAATGGAACAGATAAAGAGAATAAAAGACGCTTCTTCAGCCAGTGTGGGTGTAAACTAGCTTATACGATCCTCTTTCGCATAACCTCGATGTCCCATTAATAATCAGTATTAATGATAGCAAAACTGAGTATCTACATCATTATACTTGTGTTTTGCCTTAACGACGTCACCGAAGCTTGCAATGAAATATGCAACCCACCGTCAACATCCCGTACCGAAGACATGTGTTCCGCAGCGACGTCAATAACTCTGCAACTTTTAAACAACCGATGTTGCAAAGCATAACCGTTATACTTCCAGCAGAGAGTCCGTTATATGCCAGTCCTCAGAGGCGTTGAAATATGTCATTGCAAATTTAATTAGCTTTTGGGATTCGAAGTTTGAAGTTTGATTATAAAAGGGGTTAATGATAAGATGTTATTAGGGTATATTCAAGACCCGAAATAATATGATCTTTGTGTGAGGGTATGCTATGAAACTGAAGGCGAGATGCGCTTAGTATATCTGGATATTCTTGGATTTAAAGGAAAGAGTTTTGGAAGATTGTGATAAGAAGGAGATTGATATCATATAGATGATGAAGGGAACACAATATAGACAAAAATGGACACGCACACAAGCACACGCACAAACACAAACATATATTTGCACACATAACACACCATCACCCATAGCTATCCATCTACTACACGACAGACATAGACACACACACACAGACACACACACACACACACACACACACACACACACACACACAGACACACACACACACACACACACACACAGACACACTCACACTCTCACACACACACACACACACAGACACACACACACACACACACAGACACACACACACACACACACACACACACACACACACACACACACACACACACACACACACACACACACACACACACACACACACACACACACACACACACACACACACACACACACACACACACACAGACACACACACACAGACACACACACACACACACACGCACACACACACTAATGACCATCGCGAAACGTGGGATTGAAAACTGATTTTCTGAAAGGCCGATGTAATGGTGTGAATTGCAACGTGCAATATTGCAACATTAATAGATGAAAAGACATATCCAATAATCTACACTTCATTTTCGTCCCATTCGCCCCTTTTCAACTTCTTGTCAATTCGTTTTTATCTCCCTATATCAATATTCTATATTTGAAATACCACACGATTATACTTCTATTTCCAATATATCATAATTCATATAATCTTTGGAAGCCGAAATAAAACCGAAATTTTTCATCAGGAGTTGCGAGATATCTCCAACTTTCCGAAATTTTACGGTCACTTCTCTTTCATCACATAAGGTCAGATATAATTTCAAGAACGAAAAAAATGTCACTTGCCAACCATACTAACACACAGACATAATGGTGAATTGTGATGAAGAAAATTGTGAAGTTTGAGGCAAATTTACTTTCTATGATGTAAATTATCATTTCCATTACAAACGTCAATCGTTTCTGATCATTATATAAAAAAAATACTCGGTTTGGGGGACAAAAAAGAAAGGTAGAAAAAAGTTAACGACAGGTCATACCGACAGACAGACAGAAATGAAGGTGAATTATGATGAAGAAAGTATTCACTTTGCATAATCATTATCATTTTATTTATATATCACTCGCTTTTATTTCCGAAAATGACATTCGATATTACAATTCTCAATACCATCTTTAAAAACATTTGTTGACCCTATTTATCTTTTATTTTCATTCCATCAGAAAAAAAATTGTTGCAACCAATTAAATGCAATGCAATATAATCAACATGTCAAATAAAGTGATATCAGAACCTGTGTTTTTTATGGTTCACTGACCATTCATTTCTACTAATGATAAATTGGTGAAACGTGAATCTATGCGTATTTGTTTGTTTGCGTTAAGTCTGTTTGTTTCTATCTGTTTGTTTTGTTTGTCTGTGTGTGTATGTGTGTGTGTGTGTGTGTGTGTGTGTGTGTGTGTGTGTGTGTGTGTGTGTGTGTGTGTGTGTGTGTGTGTGTGTGTGTGTGTCCCTCCTTGCTTCCTTTCCCCCCTTTCCCTCTCTCCCTTTTTTTCCTCCCTCATTCACCCTTTCATCTTAGCCCCTCTCCCTCCCTCCCTCCCCCTTCCCTCCCTCCCTCACTCAACCTTTCATCATACCATACCATCTCACCCTCCCCTCCCTTCCCCTCCCCTCCATCTCCTCTCTCCCCTCCATCTCCCTTCCCCTCCCCTCCATCTCCCTTCCCCTCCCCTCCATCTCCTCTCTCCCCTCCCCTCCATCTCCTCTCTCCCCTCCCCTCCATCTCCTCTCTCCCCTCCCCTCCATCTCCTCTCTCCCCTCCCCTCCCCTCCCCTCCATCTCCCTTTCATCTCACCCTCCCTTCGCTTGACGACCTAGAGCAATTCGGCCTCAGCTGAGAGACTGACTTGGCCGTAGCTTTGTTTACATTAAGATGTAAACGGAACATCTTGACGCTTGTTTTAAAAGTCTTCTGTCTGAGGATTTTTTTTTTTCTTTCTTTTTATAAAGTAAACAAAAGATGAGTTTGATGCTTGTCCATTTCGCATCGTCTACCTTCTTCTCCTCTCCTCTCCCCTCTTCCGAACATTATTGTTCTTTATCAAAATGTAAGACTAAGTATATGTATTAATGAGATGATCGTACCATAACATGAAAAACTTTGGCACACACAAAGAAAAAAAAAAAAAAAGG
>BOPN01004825.1:42500-45000 GCA_017312705.2 Penaeus japonicus
TCTCGCTGTTATTTTTGTGTCTGTGTCTTTTTCTGTCTGTTTGTCTGTCTGTCTGTATGGGGGGTTTGTCGTTTGTTTGTCGATTTCTCTCTCCCTCGTTCTCTCACTTGGATTACCTTTTCCCCTCTCCCCTTTCCCCCTCTGTCTCTCTCTCTCTCTTTCTCTCTCTCTTTCTCTCTCTCTCTCTCTCTCTCTCTCTCTCTCTCTCTCTCTCTCTCTCTCTCTCTCTCTCTCTCTCTCTCTCTCTCTCTCTCTCTCTCTTTCCCCCCTCCCTCCCTTACCCCCCTCTCTCTGGGTAGAATGATATCTATACACACACATATCTTTCTTTTCATTAATCATATTACCCTCTATATCTCAATCTGTACCCAACCCTTTCACCCCCTCCCCTTCCCCATCACAAAACCTTAGATCAACTTATCTATTACTTTATCCAACTTCCCCCATCCCCCTCCCCCCCCCCCTTTCTATACCCCTATCCACCTCCACTCCACCCCCTATTCCCATCCTACCCCCCCCCATCCCGGCTCATGAATAGACAATGAGGTCTTTCACTAAAGGACCAGATGTGTATTGATGCCTCGTGTGTTAACCAATAAGACGGGTTCAATAATATAGATGCTTGAAGGTAGTCAATTGTCACGGGAATATAGTGCTGTTCTGAGGCTACGTAACGTTCAATACTTTTTTATCTATTTATCTATTACTTGTCTTTGTGCGTTTGGTGGATTTTGATTTTTTGTAGTAACAATGATAAAGGAATAACAAGAGTAAAAACTAAGATATTAATGATGATGGCGATGATGATAATGAATATAACAGCACGAACAGCAACAACAAAATACTAACAACAATAATGATGATAAAAGTAATCATGATAATAATAATGATAATAATAATTAAAATAATAATGATAATAATAATTATTATAACAATGGCAATAATAATAATATAACAATGATAATAATAATGATAATAATGATAACGATATCAATAACAATAAGAAATATGATTAAAACAGTAATGATGATAATAACAATAATAATAATACTGCTTCCACAACTGCTACAACAACTACCACCACTGGCAATGATGTAAAAAAATGATAATGACATCAGTGCACCAAATCCGTCAACATAATTGCAATATACAAGACCGACAAAAACACTCCGTAACAGAAAATCATATAAACGCCTTTGAGAACATTTGGAACTAAATCTTCCCTTCTTTGGTGTTTCGAAGCCTTCCAGAAATGGGTCACTGGTACGGATCTTGCCTCGGCATAAAAGCTTTTTTGGATATCTGTGTTAGTGTGTCAGGAACGTCGATATGTTTTCGTCCTTTCGTGGAGAGAGGGAGAGGGAGAGGGAAAGGGAGAGGGAGAGGGAGAGGGAGAGGGAGAGATAGATAGATAGTTAGATAGATAGAGAGTGAGAGAGAGAAAGAGAAAGAAAGAAAGAGTGAGTGAGTGAGAGAGAGGGAGAGAGAGAGAGAGAGAGAGAGAGAGAGAGAGAGAGAGAGAGAGAGAGAGAGAGAGAGAGAGAGAGAGAGAGAGAGAGAGAGAGAGGAGAGAGAGAGAGAGAGAGAGGGAGAGGGAGAGGGAGAGGGAGAGGGAGAGGGAGAGATAGATAAATAGTTAGATAGATAGAGAGTGAGAGAGAGAAAGAGAAAGAAAGGAAGAGTGAGTGAGAGAGAGAGAGAGATAGAGAGAGAGAGAGAGAGAGAGAGAGAGAGAGAGAGAGAGAGAGAGAGAGAGAGAGAGAGAGAGAGAGAGAGAGAGAGAGAGAGAGAGAGAGTGAGTGAGAGAGAGGGAGGGAGGGAGAGAGAGAGAGAGAGAGAGAGAGAGAGAGAGAGAGGGAAAGAGGGAGAGGGAAAGATAGATAGATAGTTAGATAGATAGAGAGTGAGAGAGAGAAAGAGAAAGAAAGAAAGAGTGAGTGAGAGAGAGGGAGAGAGAGAGAGGGAGAGAGAGAGAGAGAGAGAGAGAGAGAGAGAGAGAGAGAGAGAGAGAGAGAGAGAGAGAGAGAGAGAGAGGGAGAGGGAGAGATAGATAGATAGTTAGATAGATAGAGAGTGAGAGAGAGAAAGAGAAAGGAAGAAAGAGTGAGTGAGAGAGAGGGAGAGAGAGAGAGAGAGAGAGAGAGAGAGAGAGAAAGAGAAAGAGAAAGAGAAAGAGAGAGAGAGAGAAAGCGTTTGTACATGCACTAAATATGTGACCTAACACATTTTTCAAATATTCCGTAAATAATCAGGACTATCGCTCAGACAGTGTCTTCAACGCTCCCAAATAAAAAAGCCGCCGATATAAAAAATAGGAAATTAAGATATTAAAATAAAAAAAAAAACAGATTTATCAACCATAGAGCTCCTCGGCACCCTCGTTGCCAGAGCCTTGTTATGCATTAACTTCTGGAATGCCTCTAATGACATTCCAAATTGCCGCCTTGGTATCTCAGGTGCCTGGACCCCCCCCCCCCCCCCTACACCACCCCTCTTTGAC
>BOPN01004825.1:55000-60000 GCA_017312705.2 Penaeus japonicus
GAGAGAGAGAGAGAGAGAAGAGGTGACATCAAAAGTTACATCATTAACAACAACAAGTTGGCATTGATGATGAGACTGACGTGATAATGATGATGTACATATCTGTGTGTATGTGTTTCCTAGCGTTTGTATGTTCGTGTGCTTGTGTGTCTTCAGATATATACTCTTAAACACGCTTTTGCGCTTATTCATCCGCATTTATATGTATGCATGTATGTATCCACGCATATATCCGCAAATACACGTGATAAAATACATCTGTTCCACACGTCTCAAACGAAGTTCTGTATTTTTTTTCTTTCTTTCTTTCTTTTACAATTACATTGATACTTCTTCACCTATATTTGCACGTATGAGTGTATCCACGTAGACATCCGCGAATCCACGTAATAAAATACATTTATTTTATTTTATCTATTTATTTTATTTTTATTTTATCTATTTATTATTATTATTATTTTTTTTTTACAATTGCACATTCATAAACACAAACATCTACACTCTCCCACCCGTATTGACCCGCACGCATGTATCCACGTACATATCCGAGAATTATAGTAAGAAAAAAAAAAAAAAAAAAAAAAAATATATATATATATATATATATTCTACGCGTCTCAAACAAGTCGTGTGCACCGCCTCTTCCGTCTCTCTCCTTCTCTGCGTCACCTGGGAATCGCTATTGAGACAATGACACACACGAAATATTTACAAGAGGCGCTACGTTCTCTTTGGGTTCGGATGCTGCTTTTTGTTTTGTTGATTTTTTTGCTTTTTGGTTGAATCTCTGAATCTGTTTGGTTGTTTGGATGCTGTTTTTTTTTTTTTTTTTTTTTTTTTCTTCTTCTTCTTGTTAGTTGATTCTCGATTATTTTGTTTAGTTTTTTGTTTGTTTGTTTTAACTTGGGAACTTTTTTTTTCTTTTCTTTTTTTAGCTCCTCCCTCTTCTTCTCCTTCTCCTTCTCGTCTTGGTCTTCGTCTTGGTCTTCGTCTTGGTCTTCGTCTTCGTCTTCGTCTTCGTCTTCGTCTTCGTCTTCGTCTTCGTCTTCGTCTTCGTCTTCGTCTTCGTCTTCGTCTTCGTCTTCGTCTTCGTCTTCGTCTTCGTCTTCGTCTTCGTCTTCGTCTTCGTCTTCGTCTTCGTCTTCGTCTTCGTCTTCGTCTATGTCTTCGTCTTCGTCTTCGTCTTTGTCTTCGTCTTCTTCCTCTCCTCCTCTACCGTATTTTTTGCTGTTTTTGTTGTTGCTGTTTATGATTCGGAGACAAGGGGAAAAGAAGGAAGAACAGCTCGTATTTCTTCTGCTGCATATTTATGCTTTTTCCCCTCACTTCATTCCCGTTTTTGCTGTCTGTGTGTGGGTGTGTGTTTGCGTCTCTCTCTCTCTCTCTGTCTCTGTCTCTGTCTCTGTCTCTCTCTCTTTCTCTCTCTCTCTCTCTCTCTCTCTCTCTCTCTCTCTCTCTCTCTCTCTCTCTCTCTCTCTCTCTCTCTCTCTCTCTCTCTCTCTCTCTCTCTCTCTCTCTCTCTCTCTCTCTCTCTCTCTCTCTCTCTCTCTCTCTCTCTCTCTCTCTCTCTCTCTCTCTCTCTCTCTCTCTCTCCCCCCCCCTCTCTCTCTCTCTCTCTCTCTCTCTCTCTCTCTCTCTCTCTCTCTCTCTCTCTCTCTCTCTCTCTCTCTCTCTTTTTCCCCCTCTCTTTCTCTCTCTCTCTCCCCCCCCCCCCTCTCTCTCTCTCTCTCTCTCTCTCTCTCTCTCTCTCTCTCTCTCTCTCTCTCTCTCTCTCTCTCTCTCTCTCTCTCTCTCTCTCTATTTCTCCCTCCCTCTCTCTCTCTCTCTCTCTCTCTCTCTCTCTCTCTCTCTCTCTCTCTCTCTCTCTCTCTCTCTCTCTCTCTCTCTCTCTCTCTCTCTCTCTCTCTCTCTCTCTCTCTCTCTCTCTCTCTCTCTCTCTCTCTCTCTCTCTCTCCCCCCCTCTCTCTCCTTCTTTGTCTATATATATATATCCCTCCATCATAAATTCTCTCACTTCACTTCTCTCGCTCTGTGCAATTTTCCTAATTTTCCCATCCACATGCACTTCCTTGCGCATTTCCCTTCACGTGAAGCCGTTCGCTCAATCACATCCTGAAGTTTGGATTGGTCTGGTTCGTATCTTCTTCTTCTGGCTTGCATTTTTTTCTTCTTGCTTATCTCTTGCTTCATTATCTTCTTGTATCTTTCTTTATCTTTATCTTTTTACTGGTTTTATATTCGTGTTGTCTCTTGTTCTCATCACCTCTTTATCTTATTCTGAATTTTTGTTTTCTTTTTATCTTTTTTATCACGTATTTATCTTATTCTGAATCGTTGTTTTCATTTTATCTTTTTTTTTATCACGTATTCATATTATGCTGAAGAATCCTTACTTACTTTATCTCCATCTTAACCAAGTACTTTTCCTCTCCTCAAAATACGGTGTTTGTCCCATCTTTGAAATACAGTACTTTCCCATCAACAAAGTCAAAGTTTCCCATCTCCCTTTTCTATCGAACGAGACACATGAACAACAACTTTCTTTTACGGCCCATCAACCATACTGCCACTTAAAAGTTGCGATGGTTTCACTTAAAGTTTAATCATACAGTACAATAAAGATTTACTGCCCTTGTAAGGAGAAGTAGTGGCCGAATGGTTATAGGTTGTGAAAATTGTTATTCCATGTGTTATTATAACAATTTATGTTTTTTGTGATTATCAAACACGTTAATATGATTATCAAGCATATCATGATTATAATATATTTTTTATCATGATGTTGATTATCAAACCTGGAAATATATCTGCAACGTTCAAGGATTTCTGCGAATTACAGGTTCGGAATTATTGGTTTATGTGGTATGATTTTACAGTGAATTTCCTCTAAGAGAGTAAGCGAGAAAAGGATGGAAGGGAGGAAAAGAGAAAGAGAGAAAGAGAGAGAGAGAGAGAGAGAGAGAGAGAGAGAGAGAGAGAGAGAGAGAGAGAGAGAGAGAGAGAGAGAGAGAGAGAGAGATAAAAGAAGACCAAGAAGCAAATAAAATAAAAATAAAAAAGAAAACAAAGAACAGGAAAAATGAAGGAAAAAAGTAGTAACAGTAGAAGTAGAAAAAGAAAAGAAGGGAGAGAAGGAAGTAGACTAATGAAGTAATTGCGGGAAAAGGGGAGAAGAAAAAAGAAAAAGAGGAGTAAGAGAAAAAGAAGGAAAGAGAAAGGAGAAGAAGAAGGCAGGAGATGAGACAAAGCAGAGGAGAAAGAGGAAGAAGAGGAGAGAAGGAGTGGATTGAGAAGAGGAGCGAGTGGGAAGAGAAGACTCATGCCATTTCACTCGCGTCTTGAATAATGTATCTTCCTCTCCTCCCAAGATTCACATGAAGTTCCGGCCTCGTCAGCTCTCCCGGCAACTCCTCGGCCATCGACCAATCAAAAGGTGTGTCTTCAGCTTTCCGACTTAGTGATTGGCTAATGTCGCGTTCGATGGCTCTCTCTCTGTCTGTATGTCTGACTGAGTGTCTGGATGACTGTCTGATGCACTCACTAGCTATATGACTGACTGACTGACTGACAGATACCCAGACAGAAGGCCAGACAGAAAAACTGACTGATAGGCAGACAGGTAGATAGACAGACAGATAGACTGTTTGATTCATTAACTGACACATTGACAAACTGACTGTCTGACTGACTGGATGGCTGTCTGATGGAATGACTAACTGATTGACGGATAGACAGACTGACAAACAGACAAATATACAAACAGACAGACAGACAGACAGACTCATTAACTGACCCATTGACTTCCCGACTCACACACTGACTATCTAACTGACTATCTGTCTGCCTGCCTACCTGCCTGCCTGCCTGCCTGACTGCTTGACTGACTGACTGCTTGACTAACTGACTGTCTGTGTATCTGCATGTATGTTTTTTTATCTGCCTTTCTCTCCTTATCTTCCCGGCAGGAGGGTAACCTGCCAGCAAGAGGAGGGCCTTCTGGCAAACATGTGACCTGCTAACAAAATTGTAACCTTCTAGCAGAAGCGTGACCTGCTATTGAATGTTTGATCTGGTATTAGAAATTTAATAGTAAGACAAACTAGATAAATAACTGAAAGGGTAATGATATTAAGGTATCAAGTAAAAAAGGAAAATACATTGATGATGATGAGAATACTGAAGATGATGATGATGGTGATAATGGTGGTAGAGATGGTGATTCTGATGGTGATAGTGACAATGATAACAATAATGATGATAATAGTAGCGATATTATATGATAATGATAATAATAAAAATGACGATGATGGTAATGATAATGATAATAATGATAATGATAATAACAATAACAATAATGATAAAAGGATAATGATAATAGTAATAATACTACTACTACTACTAATAATAAGATTGATAATACTCGTGATGATCATAATGATAATGATAACCATAACAAATAACTATAACAAATAGGAAAAACGACAAATTACCAATAACAACAAAAGTGCCAACAACAACATTAACCAAAAAGCAAAACCAAACAACAACAACAACAATTCACAACAATACCACCAACAGCATCATCATTTGCAACACCAACAAGGAGAATCGTGCAAAACCCGACATGCAGCGACAGAGCAACTTATCGGAAAGGTCATTCACGCTTGAAAATTGGCAAGCCCGCATCCCATGACGTCATATAAATAAACTACCAAAAGCTTGTCAGATTCCTATTCAAAGACCAATGAATCTGTTGTTTTTTTTTTGTTTTTTTTTTTATTACGTAATAACGAGGGGGGGGGGGGGGGGGGGGGGGAGGGGGGGGGGGTAAATGCAACATTATTCGCGCTTCGGCATTTAGTAGGCTTTTTGGAGAAGGGTAGGCTGGGGGTGATGAGGGAATCTGGTGGGTTGTGGTGGGTTGGGGAGGTGGGTTAAGCCTGGTAGGGGTAGATATTTGTTAGGCTTTTGGAGAGGGTGAGGTATGGATCGGTGATGGT
>BOPN01004825.1:70000-75000 GCA_017312705.2 Penaeus japonicus
TTGGGAGGGAGAGGGGGTAGGGGTAGGGGGAGGGAGGGAAGGAAGGAGGGTAGGAGGAGGGAGAGAGGGAGCGAGGGAGGAAGGGAGGAAGGAAGGGAGGGAGTGAGGGAGGGAGGGAGGGAGCGAGCGAGAGAGCGAGAGAGAGAGAGAGAGAGAGAGAGAGAGAGAGAGAGAGAGAGAGAGAGAGAGAGAGAGAGAGAGAGAGAGAGAGATTGGGAGGGAGCTGTGATTGGGAAGGAGCTGTGATCAGAAGGGAGCTGTGATTGGGAGGGAGCTGTGATTGGGAGGGAGCTGTGATTGGGAGGGAGCTGTGATTGGGAGGGAGCTGTGATTGGGAGGGAGCTGTGATTTGGGAGCTGTGATCAGAAGGGAGCAGTTGGGAGGGAGCTGTGATTGGGAGGGAGCTGTGATTGGGAGGGAGCTGTGATTGGGAGGGAGCTGTGATTGGGAGGGAGCTGTGATTGGGAAGGAGCTGTGATCAGAAGGGAGCTGTGATTGGGAGGGAGCTGTGATTGGGAGGGAGCTGTGATTGGGAGGGAGCTGTGATTGGGAGGGAGCTGTGATTGGGAGGGAGCTGTGATTGGGAGGGAGCTGTGATTGGGAGGGAGCTGTGATTGGGAGGGAGCTGTGATTGGGAGGGAGCTGTGATTGGGAAGGAGCTGTGATCAGAAGGGAGCTGTGATTGGGAGGGAGCTGTGATTGGGAGGGAGCTGTGATTGGGAGGGAGCTGTGATTGGGAGGGAGCTGTGATTGGGAGGGAGCTGTGATTGGGAGGGAGCTGTGATTGGGAGGGAGCTGTGATTGGGAGGGAGCTGTGATTGGGAGGGAACTGTGAGTGGGAGGGAGCTGTGATTGGGAGGGAGCTGTGATTGGGAGGGAGCTGTGATTGGGAGGGAGCTGTGATTGGGAGGGAGCTGTGATTGGGAAGGAGCTGTGATCAGAAGGGAGCTGTGATTGGGAGGGAGCTGTGATTGGGAGGGAACTGTGAGTGGGAGGGAGCTGTGATTGGGAGGGAGCTGTGATTGGGAGGGAGCTGTGATTGGGAGGGAGCTGTGATTGGGAGGGAGCTGTGATTGGGAAGGAGCTGTGATCAGAAGGGAGCTGTGATTGGGAGGGAGCTGTGATTGGGAAGGAGCTGTGATCAGAAGGGAGCTGTGATTGGGAGGGAGCTGTGATTGGGAGGGAGCTGTGATTGGGAGGGAGCTGTGATTGGGAGGGAGCTGTGATTGGGAGGGAGCTGTGATTGGGAAGGAGCTGTGATCAGAAGGGAGCTGTGATTGGGAGGGAGCTGTGATTGGGAGGGAGCTGTGATCGGAAGGGAGCTGTGATTGGGAGGGAGCTGCGATTGGGAGGGAGCTGTGATTAGGAGGAGGCTGTAGTTGGGAGGAAGCTGTGATCGAAGGGGAGCTGTGATTGGGAGGGAGCTGCGATTGGGAGGGAGCTGTGATTGGGGAGGCTGTGATTGGGAGGGGGAGCTGTGATTGGGAGGAAGCTGTGATCAAGAAGGGAGCTGTGATTGGGAGGGGCTGCGATTGGGAGGAGGCTGCCGATTGGGAGGAAGCTGTGAGTGGGAGGGAGCTGCGATTGGGGAGAGAGCTGTGATTGGGAGGGAGCTGTGAGTGGGAGGGGCTGCCGGTGGGAGGAGCTGCGATTGGGAGGGAGCTGTGATTGGGAGGGAGCTGTGATTGGGAGGGAGCTGTGATTGGGAGGGAGCTGTGATCAGAAGGGAGCTGTGATTGGGAGGGAGCTGTGATTGGGAGGGAGCTGCAGTGGGAGGGAGCTGTGATTGGGAGAGAGGGCTGCGATTAGGAGGAGCTTGTGATTGGGAAGGAGCTGTGATCAGAAGGGAGCTGTGATTGGGAGGGAGCTGTGATTGGGAGGGCTGTGATTAAGGAGGGAGCTGTGATTGGGAGGGAGCTGTGATCAGAAGGGAGCTGTGATTGGGAGGGAGCTGTGATCGGAAGGGAGCTGTGATTGGGAGGGAGTTGCGATTGGGAGGGAGCTGTGATTGGGAGGGAGCTGTGATTGGGAGGGAGCTGTGATTGGGAGGGAGCTGTGATTGGGAGGGAG
The DNA here is from genome assembly GCA_017312705.2 of Penaeus japonicus. NCBI lineage: Eukaryota > Metazoa > Arthropoda > Malacostraca > Decapoda > Penaeidae > Penaeus > Penaeus japonicus. Next base: position 72,071 of record BOPN01004825.1, read on the forward strand.
CTGTGATTGGGAGGGAGCTGTGATCGGAAGGGAGCTGTGATTGGGAGGGAGCTGCGATTGGGAGGGAGCTGTGATTGGGAGGGAGCTGTGATCAGAAGGGAGCTGTGATTGGGAGGGAGCTGTGATTGATAATGAGCTATGATTGGAAATGAGCTATGATTGGAAATGAGCTGTGATTGTGAGGAAGGGGAAGGGCAGGGCAAGCAGAAAGCAATATGAAGAGAAAGAGAGAGAGAAGGAAGGCGAGAGGGAGGGCGAAAAAAAAACTACCATGGATGACGGAATGTTCCTGTCCCATTACACACGCGGACAGCCGGACACCCTAAGCAGAACTCCGATAAACCATTTTGCGAAGTGTTTTTGTTCTAGAGTAAATGGACGATGAGAAACACGGTGACACATTCTTCGGTCTTATGACTAATGAACGAAATATATACCTGACGAGATTCCAGTGTTATCTCTCTTGGGAGGGAGAGGGGGTAGGGGTAGGGGGGGGAGGGAAGGAAGGAGGGTAGGAGGATGGGAGAGAGGGAGGGGCAGGGAGAGAGGGAGCGAGGGAGGAAGGGAGGGAGGGAGAGAGGGAGCGAGAAAGAGAGGGAGAGAGAGAGAGAGAGAGAGAGAGAGAGAGAGAGAGAGAGAGAGAGAGAGAGAGAGAGAGAGAGAGAGAGAGAGAGAGAGAGAGAGAGAGAGAGAGAGAGAGAGAGAGAGGGAGAGAGGGAGAGAGGAGGCGAGGGAGGGAGAGAGGAGGCGAGGGAGAGAGAGAGAGAGAGAGAGAGAGAGAGAGAGAGAGAGAGAGAGAGAGAGAGAGAGAGAGAGAGAGAGAGAGAGAGAGAGAGAGAGAGAGAGAGAGAGAGAGAGAGAGAGAGAGAGAGAGAGAGAGGGGGGGGGGGAGGGAGAGAGAGAGAGAGAGAGAGAGAGAGAGAGAGAGAGAGAGAGAGAGAGAGAGAGAGAGATAAAGCATAGAAAATAAATAATAATAAACACAACCGTTATCTAAAACATTTTTACTGAATATATCAAATATTACAGTTATATCTGTCATCAAACGCGACCTCCGATTTCCCTGAATATAACAGACATGAAACGCTAAAAAAAAATCAAATAGTAAACTACACTTCCTGAACCCGGCCGGATATCGGATATTTGCGACATTTTAATCTCTCATTGTTCAAGAACGCCACTTGCCTCGTTGCTTCCTGTGTTGCACGTCACCCCCACCCCCTTACCCCCTTCCTCCCTTCCCCCCTTCCTCCCTTTCTCTTCCCTCCCTCTAACTCGATTCCTCTATCCTCTAACTCTAATGCTGTTCTTCCCTTTATTTGCCACTATCTATCGCCATCCCCCCACCCCTTTCCCCTTCTCCCTCCCCTTCTCATATTCCATTGCATTCGTTCTTCTGTACTTCTCCCCTTCCCTCTCTCTCCCCTCCCTTCCTACTTCCCCCTTTTTACCCATACTCTACTTCTATGGTTTATTCCCCCTCCCCTATCCCCTCCCCTCCACAAACCCTACCACCTGTACCCCTAAACCCCACGATACCCCCCCCCCCCCTCATCCCTAGCTTTATACTATAGAATTCAGGTATCAATTATTCGCATGATATGTCTGCATGATAGATGGCAGTCACCCCAGGCCTCCCTCTCCTCCCCTCTTTTTCCCAAGCCTTCCTCTGTCCTTGTGTGACAAGTGAACAAATACACACCCCCTCCAGTATATTTTGTTATATTTTGTTGGTAATGTGAAAGTATTAAACGAGTATATGCTCTGCCAATAAGGTTTATTGTCACTATATTTCCTTGCCAATAATGATCCTTCTAGACCACTTTTAGTTGCTCTGAATAAAATAATGGATTGTAAGATAAATGAATAAATAGGTAAATATGTAAATAATTATATAGATAGATAAAACATTTCTTAAGAGTCACTACGACATATTTCACCTAAATAAATGTGCATACACACACACACATAAATAAAAATAAATAAATAAATAAATAAATAAATAAATATATGTATATATATATATATATATATATATATATATATATATATATATAAATTATCGTACATATCCATAGTGTATATAGATACAGGTATCTGTGTATCAGTTCCTCCCCCCTACCCCTACTTCCCCTCCCCCACCGTACTCTCCTTGCCAACTCTGCCCCATCATGTTCACCTGTCATCCTGCCACCATGGCACCATATGTCATGCTACCCCCCCCCCCTCCCCCTTACCTCAACTTCTCCCCCCTCCACCATCCGTCATGCTGTCGGTCACACCACACCCTCACACCAGCATTACTTACATATTTTACTTACATACTTACATTACGCTACCTACATACAAGTCCCTCAAATATACCGCATGCAGGTGTTTCTAGGCCTTGCTGTTAGGTAAACGTCTTTCATTAACCAAAGTGTTAACAAGTTATGCGCGGAATGGGTTCCTCGTCATAAAAGTGAGGTGATGGGGGGTTGGGGTAGGAATGGGAGGGGGGGAAGGGTAGAAATGGAAGGGGATAAGAGAGGAGGGGTCGGAGGTCAAGAGGGGGAACGGTGGGGGAGTGGGGAAGGAGTAGGAGGGTATGTTTGGGTAAAGAGGGGAAAGTAGGGACGGGGTAAGGAGGAGAAAATAAGGGTTGGGGGTTAAATGGTGGGGTGGAGTAGTGGGAGGGGTGATTGGTGGAGAGAGGGGAGGGCGAGAGGGGTAGGGAAAGGCTGGAGAGAGGGGGTGGGTGTAAAAGGGAAATGGTAGGTAGATGGTGAATGAAGGGTAAAGGGACAGTGGGTAAAGGGGAGGAGGGGAATGGTAGAGGGTGTAGGAGTAGGGCAGTAGAGTGCAAATGCGTTAAAGATGGGACGGTAGATAATGCGTTGTATTATAACAACCTGAAGTAATATAAAAGGGAAGGGGAGGGGGAGGGGAAG
>BOPN01004826.1:22500-32500 GCA_017312705.2 Penaeus japonicus
ACAAAGACAAGGATTTGGCAAGAATATGTGAAGACAAGATGAATTCAGTGACGGAATTACTGGAGTTGTTAGGCAGTGAAGAATTCCCTCCAACTCCACAGTACCGAGCACTTCTTGACGAGCACCATTTGGATCACAACTCTGCTCGAGACTTGCAGATAAATTCACTCATGGTCAGTGGACGAGGAACTGTGGTTTGTCATTTAGATTAGAGGATTGAGATTTGACCCGAACTGGTTAACAGGGATTCCGCTTCCTTATAGAGGGAAGCTCCTCATAAAGATATGTATTTAGCAATTTTCGAAGATGATTGCATAACCTCAAAAGTGAGGAATTTAATAACCATTTTATCTTAGTTTAATTTCATCTAAAGACACCCAGAAGTTCTATTCACAAATTCTCAATGGGATCTCTACATGAGTAATTCTTACCTTAGCCTGGCATTCAAACCTGGATCAAATCACTTACAGGAAGCCCTAAGATTAGTGAGTGGTGCTTGCGGCTGGGGTTCCAACCTCGCTCGTTCCGTGAGCTCTGTGGGAGAACATCAGAGCGACGCCTATGTGTCACCCAGCCTTCCCAAGAGAGCAGAGACATTTGGAGGATTTGATAACCCCAACAAGGACGCTTCGGGACATCCTCAGAAACGTAAGTCCTTGGTATATATATATTTTTTACATTCATGAGATTTTTTTTTTTCTTTTTCTTTAATGTTTTTGTATTTATTTCATAAAGTACTAGAACACAGATAGAGTTTTTCTTATCATTTGATGCTCAATTTTCTCTTATGATATTTAATTGCTACAGCACTATATACTGAGTAACTGATAAGACTATGAATGTATCATTGAGAAACCAGCCTTTTAACTATATGATAAACATTAATATACCTTGTTGCAAACTGAGGTACAATAAAATTAGTAATATCCGCAGTAAACCAAAAAGATTCATGCTTACATAAAGGCTATTTGCAGTAAATGACGGCATTTAGTAATACATTCCCTTCCATGTCCTTGTCTGCACAGAGTCTGGAGGGAAGAAGAAGAAGGACAGTCGCATGTCCCTGACCTCAACAGGCACAGGCGAAAGTGATATAATAGAGAACCTCAAGAACCGTCGTCCATCCGGAAGCACGCTTGCAGTTCGTTCCTCGCAGGACAACTTGAGCATTGTGTCCACTCTGTCTGGTGACTCATCCAGTCAACAGCAACATCAGGCTGTAGCGGCCAAGCTTATATACTGGCTGCAGACTTCCTTGGTGCTTAGTCAACATCACTTGACGCAGTTCGATATGTAGGTGTTGTGTGCTTCTGTCACATGTCTTGTTTAGTTTATTAGTTTAAGTGTAAATAGTTTTGGTTATATTGTTATCATGAAAAGACTTTATTGAGACTAATTATAAACAAAAATCTAGGCATATATTCATTAATGTATGGCACTATACTCCTCCTCCTACTGCTGCAAAATTCATTCTGTTTTGTTTATTTATTTTTTTCTCTCTTCTTTTCTTTCTCTCTTTCTTTCTAAGTATGACATAGAGATTGGGCATAGATATTCAATCCTTGAAATATTTTCTGCAGGTTGAGGTCAAAGTTGGTTGTTGGCGGGGCCTCAGTCGATGGACGATTCCGACACTCGCAGAAGTTGGAGGAACTCCGGAACATACAGGAACAGATTAGCCATGAAAGGGCGCAGTGGACGAAGGAAAGGGATGCCCAGGAAAAGTGGATTGCGGAAAAGAAAGTGGAGCTTCAAAAAAAGGAGGTGAGTTAGCAGGCTGTGGGCTATCTTTAAGCTAGATTTTTTTTTTCTTTTTTATAATTTTAAAATACCTCTCTTGGTTTCCATTTACAATTGGGTGTGTGTTTGTCTCTCTGTATCTTGCTGTCTGTCTGCAGTGAATGCTGAATTCTTGTTGTTACTAGATATGCTAGGAACTTAGATATGGGATTCATTTTATTTTATTTGTAAAGACCACTTGAAGTTTTGGTTGAAAATTATGGATTACTTTTACAATTTAGCAAAAGAAAAGGTAAAGGTATATATATATACTTATAAATTCCATATTTTTTCATCTCACTTTTGTGAAAAAATATAAATGTTCATCATTGAAAATTAACTCAACCCTACCCCTGCAGGAACACCTTCGAAGCGAGCAACAAGATGTTCAGCAGCAGCGTGAATTGTTATATCGCAAACTGGAGGCTCTCAAGGCTCAGGGCATCATCCTAAGTCCCACTCTAACAGTTCTCACTACTACGCCACCAGCCCACACAGTACACGAGGAACACCTTGCAGGTATGGCTTGTCTTTTAATTTTTTAGTCTTTTTTTTCTGTGTGTTTGTTTACATCATTTTTTCCTGCTTCTTCTGTATGGAATGTCTCCCAGTTTGATGAGAAGTGAAGATTATTGTTTGCCCTGTCCTATTTCAAGCCATTAGTTGCAAATGTATTTGATTGTAGACTTGGACCTACATCTTACAGGAAATGTAAGTGGCAGTGCAGGTGATGGCGGACAGATGACTCAGGGATCTCCACATAGTTCACCTACCAGTACAGCAGCCCCCACTCGCCCTCGTACTGATCACAAGCATCGCAATTCCACTGCTTCTATTGCCAGCCTCATCAAGCGTGACTCCAACCAGTCCCTACCCACACACCTCATATCAGCAGCTAACCAGCAGAAGGCATCTATATCAGTCAAGCAGCAGCTCCCAATGAAGCTGGCCAAACTGGGAAGCAGCAGCAGCACAGGGTCCTCGTCAGGCAGCGGTGGCGGCGGTGCATCCTCACCCAACCAGGACCGCCTCGACCACCACCGGTCTCACATGAGCCCCGGTGCCAGTGGGGGAGTGCAGCAAATGCTGCCGCTGAAACTGAGCCAGGGGCCCAACGAGGGCAAGGGTTCCCGCATGACCATGGGGTACCAGCGCCTGGCCTCTCCTCCACCATCCCTCGAGCCCACGCTAGGTCCATCCCACCAACGCACAGGGTCTTCCCCTGCCACGCTACAGAATGGGTCTTCAGCTGTCAGTCCTGGGGCACCCGCTCCCACTGCCACCACCACCGCCCAGGGGGCTCGCGCCACCCGAACCAATACCTACCCAAAGTTGCCCAGTAAACCTTCCGTGCCCACCACTCGTGCCAACACCACGCCAGAGGGATCACAGGAAGGTGCAGGTGTGGGATCCAGCACACGCCCTGGTCAGCGCATTAAAGATCCTGACACCAACCAGGACATCATATTCTTCTAAGAGCTTTTATCCATCTAGCTTTTCTAGGTTTCATATAGTTCAGTGGTGTGACCATTAGGCTCTCGTTTTGGATGAGCAGGATCGTCATACTTCTGCGAGCCGCAATTAGCGTCTTTCCCTGTGATTAAGGCATTCCTTCCTTTATACACACCACCACTGGTACATGACCCTTAGTGTTATTACGATGTGTAAATTGTATGCTGTGGGTCTGGGACTTGTACATAGAACACTCATACACCCATGCACACTGTCTTCCGGCTACTGGTACACAGCACTGGTGGGAGCTCGCACTCTGTGTGATAGATGCACCCTCTATAATCCCTTGGCAGATGCTGCTTAGCATGTATTGATGTGCAAGGTCAGTGGATCAGTATTCATAATAAGCTATGATAGTAAATTTTTATATACGGTAGAGAGTGAAAGAATATGTGATGTAAAAAGTTTAATATGTTTTGACTTGAATGGCTATTTTTACATATGAATGTAAGTCATGACTGGTTGCACATTCCTGTGGCCTTTACTGCCCTCTGCGTAGGGAAGGGAGCAGCCTCAAGGGGAGAGAGGCTGCTCGTCCTCCAAAATGCATTTTCGTGCGGGCTGTCTCGGGTGGTGTCAGTGCAGCGAAGCTGTACCTTTTCAGTCTTACCGATTTACCTAATTCTTTTATATATGTTTTATATCACTTATAGGTTTTACTTTTAGATAGTGTAATTTTAACAAATTCCAAGTAGCCAGGTTGGCAGTGTGTACATTCCAAAGAGTAATTATTTCCATGTTGTATTTGCTGTATGTTAGCCCAGATGGAATATAGGGTATCCTAATATCTACCACGTATCTAGAATTCATTGTTTTCTGAAAGCTCAATGTGTATCAGCCAAAACTTCCAGGCAAGGCTGGCAAAATAGGTCGAAAACTGTGTATAGCCAGTATAATGCTGTGTTAAAGACTTGGGTAATATGTATAGCCAGTGTTAAAACTGGGGGTAAATTTGTTGTGCTGAATGTTTAGGTCAATGTACATTGTAATTAAGGATGGCCAGCACAAACAACATTCCTTGGGGTCATTTTTTGTGCATTTCATAAGACCTAGACTTTAAACAATAAACAACTTGTACAGATGTTTCTGCAGTGAAGAGAGCAAAAAACATTATCAGTACATATTTCTCTCTTCAAAACATGATCCCGGATGAAGGATATGTTGAGAGTTACCAAGCAGTCCATACTGTGAAATGATCAGCAAAAATGAGAATTGTCTGTTCTGTGCTTTCATAAGAACAATCACAAGTCGTATTTTGCTATTCACATCGTGGGAAATCAGACTTGTAGATGTATTAACAAGGCTTAATTTTGCTGATACTCACATCGTAGTACCTCGAAAAACCTGATGGAAGATTGTAAAAATTATGGTTGCTGTTACCTTCCCTTTTGTTACTTTTATAAAAAGAGAGTTTTGCCACACCATCATTAAGGCTGCTTTTTCCTTTTAATTGGATCAGCAAAGTTGGTGGATATGCATTGCATACGGCCCAAGTTTTAGTTCCGTGAAAAATGTGCCGCATTATGTGCGTATCTTCTGCTTTGTTCACAGATCATGTTTCATGTTTGGTCTTCCATACCATAATAGCTGAACCTGCTATAAGGCAGTCAAACATCTTATTCTTAGCGGGTAGAAAATCTAGATTTACTAAATGCATCCTTCTTCTATATTGCTTTTATTACTTCATTCCTTCAGCTATATCTAGCTTTCTAGCAACAATTCATTCCTTATTTTTATAATCTCTTGTCAGTTATATGGGGTTATGTAGGGGGTATTTCAGCTAGGTTAGATCCCTCACTCTAAGAGGTTCTTCTAGCCTCTCTGAAGAAGAAAAAAAAAAAACATTCTCCTTATAGCTGAGAGATAATAGTGAAGGTAACATATTCCAGAGATATAATTAGTGTTTCATAACTTTACCATCTACCTAATAATCTATATGGCAACTCTCGCAACAATAAGTAAGGGTTCAGCTTCCCAGTTTTTATCAAAAAAGAAACATTCCAATGTGTACTTAGGTTGTATTTAAAATGTCACACTAGAATTATGTGTTCTTTCCATTAGAATAGTGTCCTATGTTCTGGGGGATATTTGAATATTTTTCTGCAAGTTAAATGCTGTTGTTTCTTTATCAGATACCTATGCCTTTATGCACATCAAAGTTGCACTTGTCCTGTAAAGTCCTCTCTGGCAGTAGAAACTATATGCCCGTAAATAGTCCTAAACAACTAGAACTGGTGCTTTAACAAGTAAACAGGAAAGCAGTGCAACTTTTCATTCATAAAGGGAACATCTGGAACCAGTCACCCTGATTTGTACTCTAGTGTGTCATTTTTCACAGCATCACAGTAAGTAAATTCTTGCAAGGCATCATGAGCCTAGTCAGTCTGGCAGCATGTGATATTATAATACCAGTGGACAAGACTCAATAATGAGATCTAAAGAGGTTGATCTGATATGAAGAAGCCTTTGCTTGAGAGCAAATGCAGTTTAATACATTATTTTGTGAATAGAGTCCAAGGAATAAACTGTTTATCACGTTAAATATTTTTTCATTCACCAAAATACTACATATTTTGTTTGTCATTTTTTGAGGGAAAATAAGTGGAGTAAACAACAAGAATGTATGTGCAAAAATATTGTCAAGTTTAAAAAGAAAAAAAAGATAAATCAATGTTGTAAAGTGACTGAGTATTAGATCCAGAGTAGATCCTTTAAAATTGAACACATTAAATAATTTTTATGGGAATAGAAAAAAATTAGAATGTGATTTCTAGAAATATATGAATATTTTCCTTACTGAAGAAAGCCATCTCCTCAAACTCCTAACCCTGGAAAGTTCATTATGACAAATATAGAAAATAATATAGACATAGTAATTTTCACATCACAAGAGATGTTATTGATGCATTTCGGATTACTCCGTCCGTCTTCCAAATTATTTGTAATTCTGAAGACGGAGTCATCCAAAACGCGTCAATAATATCATATGTTGTGAAAATTATTCCTTCTCAGTTATACCTTTTTCTACATTCTTGTCACAGTCAATATGGTCCAATGATGTATGAAAGATATAACAGTTCTTTAGATAGTAAAAAAAAGCAACACAAGATTGATAGATAGTAAAATGACAAAGGTGTCAGATGAGTTGTCAAGTGCAAGCAGTAACCTCCCAAAAGCACTCACTCTTTCTCCCTCACTCTCAGAAATGGCTCACTAGGTATCAGAAAAATTTCCCTTGGTTGTGATGCCAACAGAAGTTTATAAGATTACAAATACTGAACATGAATACAAGAACTAGTGTTTCTCACAATCTTAATATGATGTATATTGAAAGATATCAGAAATAATAGTAAAAGAAAAGTTTTGCAATTAATAACTGACTTTTTAATTGTAATGATGATAAGGATGATGATAATGATTAATAATCATAATATAATGACAATAACAGAAACCTTTGTAATAATAATAACATTACTAATGATAAGCATGATGATAATGGTGATGATGATGTTCATATTATTATGTTAATGTTCCTGCTAATGCTAAATGTTAATTAATGTCAGTGTAATTATCATATATCATGAGAATGATAACAATAATAGTGATAATGATAATGATGATGATGATAATGATAATGATAATGATGATGATAATGATAATGATGATGATGCTAATGATGTTGACACTGCTATATATAATAATTAAGTTATTGGTAATGATAATGATAAAGACATTGATACTGATATTGATAAGGGTAAAGATAATTATAATAATAATGATGATGACAATAACCATAATTTATTATGAAAATGGAGGACCAGCTCAGTTCTATGAGTCCTTCCTATATCTAATCAACTCAACTCATTATGAAAACAGATACACTTTGTTCCTTGTAAAAACTGACAAATCAGAGCATTTGGTTGACATAATATGATAGTTTCAGTACAACTGATGTCTAGTTACTCAGCAATACGAGATCCTATGTGTTTGACAACAAGTGAGGTATACGGCATTTGAACATCATCCTGTCCCACTTTGTTATTATTTCATGTTCATATTATTAAATGGAGATAAAAAAATCAAGACAGCCTTTGGATAATTTCAAATGCTTATATTATATTTCAAATCACCATGTCAATATGCTTTTTGTCAGTGGTACCTATTTGCAAAGGTAATGTGAAATGTCTGGGTCAAAATTATTTTTATTTCTCTCGGCCTTCCTCCTTCCCTCTTATTCTTTCTTTCTCTGTCTATTCCTTCTTTCTCTCTCCCTTTCTGTGTGAGCACAATGCCTTTGACTGACTCCTGCTGAAACTGCCTCTACCTTCTTATTATTTCATGCCCACTTTGATATTTCAACCCTTCCTACAGCTAATGCCTTGCCCAAGAGTCAGACATCCCAACAGGTGGAACCAACGACATGACTCTTCCTACTGGACACATACCCAACATACACCCGTTTCCTTTGGCAAAGAGACATGAGGTGAACAGAGGCAACCTCCCTCACTGAGAAGCCAGTGTAGTTCCTTTTCTGGGTTCAGACAAAGTAGACTCTAGAATCAAGCAAAGCCAGGTGGCCCTTGTACTCTCTGTGCCCTTACTGCAAACACAAAGCCATAGTGTTGTAATTCAGCCAGATATGCCCATGACACACATATTCTCTCTCCCAATCCTTTTCTCTTTCTCTCCCCCTTCCTCATTCCTTTCTTCAATTTTGCTTGCTATAATCTTTTTTTTTCCACATAACTCTCAATTTTGGCTTTGCTTTGAAATTACACACTGGAAGTATATATTGATCACAGAAGTTATTTGGAAGTAAAAATAATGGAAAAGGAAAAGAAAGAAGGAAAAAGAAGAAAAGATTTAAGACAAAATATTTAATATTTGAAATCTCTGTCTTTGAAGTTAGATAGTATCGTGCTTGACAACTGTTAAGCTACTATTTATCCTTGTATGAGGTGGGTTGTATGAAAATGAATGACCTATCATTCAAAGTTCATTGTTTAACACAATTATAAATCTCATCTACATCTTTGGTCACAATTTTTCAGTCTTCCTTGACAACAGACAGTCACGTGCAGTACAGTAAACTTCTTTTCCTCAAAATGGATCTGTGGGTCACCTCTTTCTGGTCCACTGATCCAGAGGCCTTCATGCTCCAGGAAGGGTATCTAATCAGGCAGAGGCAGTATTGCCAAAACCAAAGTCTTGCAAGGCACCACTTTAACCCTGAAGAAGTGAATCCCTTGCATAAGATATTTTATGCAAAATAAATATAGACAGACTTACATATTATATATCTGTATCATAACCTATAGCACAGGAGGTATCACTGAATTAATCACTTATTAGCACTTATAGATCACTAGAAATACAATCAGTCTGTGAATATGAAATGTGTAAATCCCTATTTTGGCCTTTGCAAAATGCAATAAGCATTTCTACCTCTCGTTCAGTCACACACCAAGTGCCAAGCTTCCCTAACCAGCTCAATTTTGGACAGACTGCCATCAGAATTATGGCATCATCAAGAGTCAAACTCAAAGGTGCTGCGTATTCTTCATACTCTCGCATTATGAGAACTCTTTCAAGATTGTGCATATCATCCCGTAAGTCGTATATCAGTTCGTGCGTTACCGGCTCGTCCTCGTCAGTAGCAAAAAGGGCGCTGACGGACAGACTCAGAGACACTAATTTGGGGCAGTGCTTCAAAAATGCGCTGAGGAATTCGGTATCCATTTCAGTGACTCTGTGGAGGTCTAACAACTCCAAATGGTCAAAGAGTATCTCGTTCTTCTTCTCTGCCTCATTCATATAGGTGAAGAGACCGCAGCTGTGAATCTTTAATTGCTTCAAATTGGGGAAAGCCCGACTAAGGGAGTGAACTTGCTCTAGGATGATATTTTCTTCATCCAAATCTAATTCAAGACCTTTTATACTAGGGATGCAAGGGAGATTCTTTAAGTCAAACTCCAAGTTATTATATCGATCTTGATATAGCACCAGTTGCTCTAAACATGCAAATGAAGAGGCCAAATTTGACAGGCGATAGAAGTCTTCAGTGAGAAGTTCTCCTGAGTACGACTTGTAACTTCGGATACTTGGCACAATTTTTGCGGTTTCCGTGAAATCTGATTTGACACTTTTGTTCACATAGCTTCTTGGCCATTCCTCTAGCTCAATGAGTTTCAGTGGCCGAGCTTCGCCAAATTCTTCTAAATACTTTTCTGTTACTAATCTGGTGTCCACATTTCTGACACAACAAAGATCAGGCATATAAACAACCATTTTCAAAACATGAGAAACTACAGGGGTCAGTCCTCTATACTTTGGCAAAATGAGGGTCTGTAGTTTAGGACAACCTTTGGGCATGTTTGCTGATGGCCATGGGGAGGAGTATTCCCCATATAACCAACATAAATTACTAACTAAGGGATCGGTCTCATCTGGCTCACCAAGAGACTCAATATTCAAATACTGTAGATTGTGACAGTGTACGGCTACAACTCTCAAGACATTTGAATCTGCTACATATTTTAAGTTTAATGACACCAAGTTATGTGCCCACAAAGGTTTAGCATAGACAGTATAAATAAATGCCTCCTTACAGTGATTACCTACAATGCTATCGAATGCCGAAATCTGACGGATAACGTCGTGCTGTAAATCTAACTCTGTGGTGCCTTCTACACTGAAAATCAACAAAATA
>BOPN01004826.1:67500-72500 GCA_017312705.2 Penaeus japonicus
TGAAGAGGAACAGGAGGACGAAGAAAATGAAGGAGAATAGGTAGATAAGCGGAGGACAATAAAGAAGGGAGGAGGGAGGGGAAAGATATCTAGATAGGGGTGCGGGAAGTAGGATGGGAGGAGGGAGGGGGGGGGGGGTGAGAGATATCAAAATGAGGGCGGGGAAAGCACGAGGCACGAGGCATATGTCCCGGCATGCAACACTAAGCTGTGGAATTCCGCCCAGGTTGCCGAGGTTTTTTTTTTTGAGTGTAATGAAGCTTCGAATCGTTGGAATACCAAATATTACAGGACGCTGAGTTATTTAGTAATTTTTCCCCAAGCCTCTCCATTTTTTTTTTTCGGAAGGGGGGCGGGGGGGGGGGGGGGGAGGGGGTAAGGGGGAGGGGGAGAGATATCTATTTTCCTTGTGTGTGTTCACAGCGAGGGCCGGTGGTTCTGAAATATGATATGAACATCCTCTGAATTGTGAGTGCTGGATGGTCGATACCCCCTTTCGTTGCTGATAATGTTCTCGACCTTTCTGATGTGGTATGGCATGTTTATCCCATCCTTGAAATCCTGATCTGTATCGTCTTTTTTTTTTTTTTTTTTTTTTTTTTTTTTTTTTTTTTTTTTTTTTTTACATCATACCGTTGAATAACACATGTCTACGTATGGATGTTTGCGTCTTAATACTGTGTTTGTGAAGTTATTATATATTTTTGTGAGCATGTGTGTATAACTTTTACGCTAGGACGTGACTGAAAAAAACAACAACTCACCAAGTACTTTCGAATTAAAAGTTTTTAAAAAGTTATTAAGAATCCAAAAGTAGGGGAACAAAAGTTCAATCCCTTAGACGCGACGTACATGGTTCACAATCCGATGGAAAGACACAGGGAGATGACCCGTATCGACATTAAATGCAAGATGGCAGTCAGATCTTAGATATTAGGGCACTCCATCATCCAGCTCTGTTTTTCCATCATACATAAGGTACCAATAAATATGATTTAAGATCTCGGGGTCTGTGTGTATATTAGGACCAATGTATTTGCTCTGCGTGTGTGTGTGTGTGTGCGTGTCTGTGTGTGTGTGTGTGTCTGTGTGTGTGTGTATGTGTGTGTGTGTGTGTGTGTGTGTGTGTGTCTATGTTGACACAAACATGAGGTTTTATGAAGGTCCTATGATTCGTGCTTCGTGCGTAAGTGTATTTTACATCATGTGGTTGCGTAACTAACATTGTTTCTATGAGTATTCGGTTAGGATTTTCAGACTATGGACTTTATATTCAATGTGAAGATTCAATACGAATATTCAACACTATTTTTTTTTATCTCATTGGGTAATAGTTGATTGAACACTGTTCTATAGATTCATAATCATTTATTCAAAGGCTGGTTTCCATGGTAACGACTGCAATATAGTTTTTTTTTTCTTTTTTTTTCAAGAGATGGAATGGAAATGTTTCAACATGAACACAATTATGTAGGAACGAAAATCCCTAGTGTTTTTTTTGTAATTAGATGAATTATTTATGAGTTATTTATGATAAATGTAGATCAAGAAATAAATGAAATAGAATAACTTCACAACACAGGGGATATATTAAATGCGTTTTGATCTGCATCAGAATCACATAAATTACATGTAATTCTGATGAAAATAATCGAAGCGTGTAGATTACATCATATTCAGTCTTAATTTTACCTTAATCTGATTTGAAGAGGTTGACCTTATATGATATACTTATGTTTATATTTTTACAGAGGAAGATGCTGATAATAATGATGATGAGGGGTAGGAAGAGGAAGAGAACAGGACAAGATGTAGGAAGAGGTATGGGGTAATGAGGACGCGAAGGTGTAAGAAAATGAGAAGAAATAGGAGTAAGAGGAGGGGGGAGAAGATAAGGAGGGAGACGAAAGAAGGAGGAGGAGAAAGAAGAGGTGGAGAAAGAAGAGGAGAAGAAAGAAGAGGAGGGGGAGGAGAAGGAGTAAAAGTAGTAGGAGAAGCAGGAGGAAGAAGGAGAAGTAGGAGAAGAAGGAGAAGGAGAAGAAGCATGATGAGGAGGAGAAGACGGAGGACGAGGAAAAGAAGAAGAAGAAGAAGGAGAAGACGGAGGAGGAGGAAAAGAAAAAGAAGAAGAAGGAAAAGGATGAGGAAGAGGGAGGAGCAGAGGAGTAAGAGGAGAAAAATAGAGGAAGAGAGGATGGATGGACAAAGTCTAATGGTCATTATTTCCAAACAACACATCGTATCCCTGGAATCCTTATCTGGTTGCATTCAAGCTGCAACCACTAGCATGTTTGTTTTTTTCACTTCGACATCATATTGTTCTCGTGTGCATAGTTATTTGTTCTCTCTTTTGTCGCTTTGGGGGAAACTATTGTTTTCGGACAACAGAGAGGCTGTTAACTTTGATTCAGTGCTGCCAACTTATGCTTGTTGTGGAGAGACTTGGTTGTTGATGTTAGTTATAGTCCGTCTACACAGGTAAAGATTATTTAAAGTCTATTGTGTGTCTGAACAGTAGTAAACATCGTTATATTCTCTTCATTGTTTCTTCCGTGTGTGGTATTTAACCTAAGGTGCCTTGAGGTCGAGATGTGTTGGCACGCCTGATCGACTTCAAATTGGCAACGGTATTTTAACGGTTGTTTTAAAGGCCGCGACCACTACCTTTCTGACAATGTTGAACAACAGTTGCTATACTATTTTTCAAAACTGAAGTGGAAAAGGCTAACAACAACAACAAAAAAAAGCTTCTGTTATGCTTTGTGATGTCCGCGTCATTTAACCTTTACCGAAAGTTCTGGGTATTGTTATTTTTTGTTTAATGTAATCAAAAAGATATATAAAAAAAGGAACGAAAATAGAAATACATCTGAGAATCTGACAGCTTTGATTTGTTATAAGTATATACAGGTATTTCTTGAAGAATTTCAAACCTGATGAAACGTATATTTTTTTTTTACCTTTCGCCTCCTCTCTCCTCCCCTCCCTCCCCCCACGCTCCCCCTCCACCCCTCCCTCCACCTTCTCCCTCCCTCCCTCCCTCCATCCACTTTCCATCTCCCTCTACCTCCCCCTTCCCTCCATCCCACCCCCTCCCATACTCCCTCCCTCCACCCCTCCTCCACCTCCCTCCCTCCCTCCATCCACTTTCCACCTCCCTCTACCTCCCCCCTTCCTCCTCCACCTCCCCCCTTCCTCCTCCACCTCCCTCCCTCCCATCCTCCCTCCCTCCATCCACTTTCCACCTCCCTCTACCTCCCCCCTTCCTCCTCCACCTCCCCCCTTCCTCCACTTCCCCCCTCCCATCCTCCCTCCCTTCATCCACCTCCCGCGCTCTCCCTCCTCTCCTCCCCCTCCCTCCCTCCCTCCCTCCCTCCCACAGCAGATGTGAAGGAAAAGGTGGCGACAGCTTCAACCTTTCTAATGGCTGCCTGACGAGAGAAAAAATTCGAAGTGAAAATACATCTCCCGCGATTTCTCTCTCTTATTTCTAGATTTTCATTATATATATATATATATATATATTTTTAAAACTTTCATTTTTATTATTATTATTATTATTTTTTTCCTATTGGAGTTTCTATGTTGCTCATAAGCAGCTGATGGTGAAGTAGATGTTTATGGAAGGAATATGTACATTTGTTTATCTGTGTATTATTTTGTTATCGTTAAGGTCATTAACATCATTATTATTGTTATTATTATTGTTATCTTTATGATCATAATTGTTATTTTTACTTCTATCATCATCACTATCATAATTATTATGGTATTTGTGATTAGTGCCATCATTATAATTGTAATGATAATAATAGTAATGATAATAATAATTTATGTTACAATTATTGTAGTTACTATTACTATTATGATTATGATTATAATTATTTTTGTTATTATTATTATAATCATTATCATTATTACTATCATTAACAATATTATTACTAACATCATTATTGTTTTTCTCATCATCATTATCAACGCAAATATTACTGTGTTTTATCATAATCATCATCATCATTATCATTACCGTTATCCTTATTGTTATCATCATCATTATCATTCTTAGCCATTCTTCACAATAATGTATATGCTCTCGTCTGAATATTATTCGGCCTATAAACATTGCAGCTCTTTAAAGTCACTTTTACGTCTAATATACGATAGGAAACACAACAAAAGTCTTACATGATTATCAAACTCTTAATTCACTCTATGTATCCTTGTTATTTAAGAATCTATCGTATCTTGCACATCACCCCCCCCCCCCCGACCACTGGTCCTCATTACCTGGAAGGGGTATGGGGGTGAGAGGTGGGGTGGAGGGGGGGTGGGGGTGAGGGGAGCTCTAAGAGACCCTGAGGAGAAGGAGGAGGTGGTGCTGGCGGGGGAGGAGGAGGAGAAGAAGAAGAAGAAAAAGAAGAAGGAAAAGAAGAGGAAGAAGAAGAAGAAGAAATAGGAGGAGGTAGTAGTGGAGGTGGTAGAGGAGGAGGAGGAGGAGGAGGAGGAAGAGGAGGAGGAAGAGGGAGAAGATGAGGAGGAGGTGGAGGAGGAGGAAGAAGAAGATGAGGAGTAGAAGGAGGAGGAGGAGAAGGAAAATAAGAACAAGAAGAAGGAGGTGATAGTGGAGGAGGAGGTGGTGGAGGAGGTGGTGGAGGTGGTAGAATAGGAGATGGTTGCGTTGTTGGAGAAGGAGGAGGAAGAGGAATAGGAGGAGGAGGAGGGGGAGGAGGAAGAGGAGGAAGAGGAGGAGGAGGAGGGGGAGGAGGAGGAGGACGAGAAGAAGAAGAAGAAGAAGAAGAAGAAGCAGCAGCAGTAGGATGAGGATGAGGATGAGGAAGAGGAAGAGGAAGAAGAGGAGGATGAAGAGGAGGAGGGGGAGGAGGAAGAGGAGGAAGAAGAAGAGGAGGAGAAGCCTCTCAACTCATCCCCGACGTACTGTCATCCGGAACAGGTTTAAGAGAGAGATATGTCTCTTCATACTGATGACAATTTTCCGAGGG
>BOPN01004826.1:107500-112988 GCA_017312705.2 Penaeus japonicus
GGATGGATGGATGGATGGATGGGAAACAGAGGAAGGGGAAGAAAAGAAGTAACGGAAGAGGATGACAATAAGAAACAAGGACGGTAGAGAAAAGGAAGTCGAGAGGGAGGGAGAGAAAGAGGAAGGAATGATTTAGAAAGAGGATAAAGAAGAGAGAAAGAAAACGATATATAAAAAAAAACGGAAGAGAAAAGAGGCAACAGCACGGAGGTTGACGAGAGAAGCAAGTGGACAGGCTAGCAAGAGAGACAAGAGAAGGGAAATAGACGAGGGGACAAATTGCGAAGAAGAATAAAGCGAAGGAACAGAGAGACAGGTGGACAAGTGGAGAAGAGCAATAAAACGAAGAAAAAGAGAGACAAGTGCACAAGTGAGCAAAGAGAGAGACAAAAGAGAAAGAGAGAGAGAAAGAGAGAGAGAGAGAGAGAGAGAGAGAGAGAGAGAGAGAGAGAGAGAGAGAAAGAGAGAGAGAGAGAGAAAGAACCGATCATAGACCAAAATACACAATTCCTAAACCCACATACAAAATATGTCGACTGTCAAAGAACAGCTGCTAAAATTAACACGTTACTCACGCAAGGTTAACCTAGCCTTAAAACCCGCGGTCTTTAGTTAACAATAAATCATCATTAATCACTGAATGACTTTTCAGGAATGTGTAACTAGGGAGAATTGCATAACGGTTGCTCTTTGAAACCTCTTTTGTTTATTTATGTGGTATGTGGGTGTTTTATGTGGGGCTACATGGATATTTGGTCAAGGTCTGTTGTCAAGTCTAATGTATAAGCGTATGTCGATGTTGTGTGTGTAGGTGTCTTTAGTTGTTTGCTTGTGTGTGTGTGTTTGTTTGTGTTTGTGTGTGTGTTTGAATGTTTGAGTGTTTGTTTGTGTGTATGTTTGTTTGAGTGTATGTTTGTTTGAGCGTGTGTGTGTTTGTGTGTGTTTGAGTGTTTGAGTGTGTTTGTTTGTGTGTATGTTTGTTTGAGTGTGTGTGTTTGTTTGTGTATGCGTGTGTATGTGTGAATTAATTCTATTTATCACTGACCCTTTATCAATGCTTTTACCATTATTTTTACAATTATTATTATTATTATCATTATTATTATTATCATCATTATTATTATCATTATCATTATTACTATTATTACTATCATTATTAATATAATTATTATTATTATTATCATTACCATCATTGTTATCATCATTATTATCATTTACTCGTATTCCCCCATTCGAAACGAAATCACTGTATACCTCCAACACGAAGGAAAAAAAAAAAAAAAAAAAAAAAAAAAAGTTTTTCCGTTGTAAGAAATGTTCGGCAAAGTGTTATTTGCAAAGGAAGATATACTGCTGTTGTTATGTGTTATTCTGCTTGCGAGGAAGTTGGTTCAGTATTATATTGTTTTTAGTAAAGGGGAGCTGGTGAGCCGGTGTGCAAGAGAGGTGGCCCGGTACAGTATTATTTGCAAGGGAACTCAGGTACATTGCATTGCACGGTGTTTGTGTTGAAGGAGAGAAATAGCCATCGTTGGATTTATTTGATCTAAACTAAACACATCTTTTCCACAATTGATCTTAATTAATCTTTCCCCAATTGATCACTCACGGCGGAATTACAGCCTATTTCATATAAGCACCTTGTAATGCGATTTCTTTTTAATTTGTGATTTACGTTAGAGGATCTTGTTAGTTAACTCGGACCAGCTGTGACTCGTCCTGTAATTGATCCTGTCAAGGCTCTCTTTCAGCTGTAATTTCGTGCCTGTTAAAAAAAAGAAAAAAGAAAAGAAGAAGAAGAAGATGAAGAAGAAGATGAAGAAGAAGAAGAAAAGGAAAAAAAAGAAAGAAAAGAAAAGAAGAAAAGGAAAAGAAAAGAAAAAGAAAAAGAAAAATAAGTAGAAAAGAAAAAGAAAAAAAGAAAACAAGAAAAAGAAAAAGAAAAAAAAGAAAAAGAAAAAGAAAGAAAAAAAGAAAAGAAAAGAAAGAAAACAAGAAAAAAAGAAAAAAGAAAAAAAGAAAGAAAAAAGAAAGAAAAAAAGAAAGAAAGAAAAAAATAAATATATATATATAGTTGATCTCTCCCGTTAACTTAACCCTCCTTGACTTATGATAACCCTTTCCCCTTTTCGAGTGATAATTCATCTCGGCGAAATGCTATCCATCTTCAGGGGAAACAGTTGCCTATTCGGATCATTTGCCATTGCATTTTGTATCATATTTCTGGAAGGTTCGGGATGATGAGAATAGGGGTTTAAAATGTATTGGGTTTTGTCATTATTCGCCTTTGTGCTATTTTAAGATGAATATAAACAGGTAGGGAAAAAAATATCATGGAGTATTTTTTAATTTGTAATGTTATATATATATATATTTTTTTATTATTATGATATTTCACTTCGTCACCTCCTCTCTTGCCTTCCTTCATCCCTATATTCATTTTCCTTCTTTTGCCCCCTTCTCTCTCCTTCCTTCTTATTAATAATTTTCTCTTTTCCTTTTCCCTCTCCTTCATTATTTCACTCATTGTTTATCTTTCCTCTTTTCTCACCTCCTTCAGTCTTACCTTTATTCTTTTTTCTCCTATTGTCTTACCTTCTTTCTACTTCTTACTTCCTCATTCTCCTTCCTTCTTCATTCTTGTCCTTCTTTTCTCTCCTCTCTCCATCACTCTTACTCTAATTCTTCCCCCTTTTATTCCCCCTTCTCTCCTTTAATCTTACACCCATTTACTCCCCTCTTCCTCTTCTCTCTCCCACTTCCTTACCTTAATTTTCCACTCCCTTCTCCTTTTTCTTTCCTTCTCCCCCCACCCCCCTCCCACCCTAACCCCCTCCCGCCCCTCCACCCTCCCACCCTTACCCCCTCCCGCCCCTCCACATCCTTCGTAGGATATCAAAATCCTACTGACACACAAAAACACATCGAAATTTTGAAGTCTAATGGAGTTTTAATAGAAGTGTCTATCATGTGTGGATGATAAGAAAAGGGAAAGGCAAAAGGAATGATGAAATAAGTGGAAGGATGTGGATGGAAAGAAAGAAAAGTAGAAACAAAATGTGAAGAAAAATGGAGTGCTTAGGATGCTCTTGTTAGCTATCATTGAATTATTATTATTATTTTTTTGTTATTGTTCGTGCGTTTATCATCATGATTATTATTATCATTATTATTGACCCTAGCATCAGTTTCATTATGATAATGACTAATACTATCATTATTATCATTCTGAGTAAGTATAATCATAATCACTATCATGATTATTATTCCAAAAGGTAATCGATTTAAATAAATTCTTTAAATTTCCATTTCTAACCTCCTTGTTAAGTGTTCGTTGGACCACTTTAAAGATAATATAGCATTCCCAAAACACACGAGGAAACAGGAATTCAAAGATTAAAAGATAGAAAAAGGGTATGAATAAAAGAAGGCTTTGGTGAACCAGTTTTTCACGTGTTACTAACGGCGCTTTGGGAAAATTATCTCTGCTAACGGCACAAAACTGCAAGAAAAAAGTTTTTTTTACAGTAATCCACAGAAAGATCATCAGCCAAAAGAAAGAATAGGTAAACGTATTAAAAAAGGTTGAGGACGAATTGCCGCAAAAAAAAAAAAAAAAAAAAAAAAAAAAAAAAAAAAAAAAAAAAAAAAAAAAAAAAAAAAAAAAAAAAAATCAGGTCCACCGAAGAAAAATCTAGAACCTCCCTTTGCGTTCTTCAACTGTTCTTGTAGGGGGGGGGGGTCTCTTTTGTTCACTTCCTGCTAATTCGAAAAACATTCAGGGAACTCACGGTGGGTGTCCCATGCCCCGATATACCGCCATATTCAATGAGAGGCGAACAGATTGAGGGGATGATGATTCTAGTTACCCGGATGTTCCTCCACTTGAGTTGCCAAGACGTTCTTTGCTACCCGGTTATTTCACTCCATTCCAAAGGGCTTGCTCCTAGGTCATCGTTGAGATTCCTTATTAGATTACATCTGCCTATCGATATAAAACGATCACTTCTAGCGGGTAATGGAGGCCTTAGCCCCATGGAAACAGCCACGAAATTTCCTCCAGTGGTCGCCGGAAGTGTCTTCTATGGGCGCCTCTAAGGGGAGACTTGTGTATTTTCGCACCAAAAGTGATTTCAGGAGCTCAGCACATCACGACATTTCTACCTTTTCCTAATGCTTATTTTTCTTCTACGAAATCAGACTGGAGGCAGCTAATAGGCTTGAACTGTTTGCAACATTCTTTTGATATTAAACTTCACAAATTCTATTTGAACAGCTGAAAGCACTGACGACGTTTCTGCAAACCTGTGATTCAATGAAAGTAAAAATATGGTTTAGTAATTGAGATAACAGTCATAATTGTTTGTCGCAGTACCGTTGCATTGAATGCAAGGGTATATTTCTTCAACAGCTCTTACTAAAAGGAACGTACTGCACTATAACTAACGGTTGAAGTATCATAGTACTCACTGGAATCCGAAGATATTCCTCCTCAGGAATCCTTAAGGCGTCTTACACAACTTAAAAATGAAAATGAAACTCCTCTGATGTATTACCACATTTCGTGTTCCGCGTCTTGGTATTAGCGACATCAAAGGGGATATTCTTGCAGGTGGGGCTCGATCAAAACGAAGCTTTGCAGTAAGAAATTGGCAACGTTGCGAGCTCCCTTTCTAGAAGCTTGTTGCCGTGGGAGATGGTTTTAAATAATCCATCTATCTGCCCTCGCGGATCTGACACTGTGGAGAATTCTTGACACACACGCGCACACACACACACACACATGCACACACACAAACACACACACACACATGCACAAACACACACACACACACACACACACACACATTTGTGTATGTGTATTTGTATATATATATGTATGTGTATACGTATGCGAATGTATATGTTTATGTGCATGTGTATTTGCATGTGTGCGTATGTGTGTATGGATGTATTTGTAAAAAAACAACAACAAAAAACAGCTGAGTATCCTATATTTAATCACAATCACTCTTCCATCTTACATTATAGATAAAATGCATTTGTTTGTTTTCGAAACTATGGATGTATTCGGGAAGCAAGGACATTTCCCGACTACAAATAAGTAAGACAATCGTTGGACTATCGCGTATGGTAGCACACAGGACAATCCTTTATATACAGCGACAGTATGCTGGAGATAGATAGATAGATAAATAGATAGATAGATAGATAGATAGACAGTTAGATAGAAAGAGAGAGGGAGAAAGAGAGAGAGAGAGAGAGAGAGAGAGAGAGAGAGAGAGAATAGATGCAAAACAATTTTACTTGACATGCAATCCTACAAGGAAATGGAAAAGTGTGATGTGTTCTGTTTTAGAAAATAACGGTAATCTGTTTCCCTTTCCTTTGTTTCCACACGCGAGCAGAATAAGATATCTGTACGCAAAGAAGATATATTATACTCAGGTAGGGAAATTATGACTACATATTTCATTTTTTTAGAATG